>SMDT01000898.1:0-126736 GCA_005392925.1 Aquilaria sinensis | reverse complement strand
ACTAGAACCCTAAATATAATTTTATAGCAGTAGTTACACAAACTAATTGGCCTAAACTGAGTGACTTTTTCAAGATGGGGAATTTTTGGAATAAGCACAATAGCAGTTTTATTTAGACTAGGGTTTAGAATACCTTGATTAAAGAATGCTTGTACTGCCTTGGTGACACTCCCTCCAACATCATCCCAATATTTTTGGAAGAATATCCCTGGAAATCCATCTGGCCCAGGGGCTTTTAAAGGAGCCATTTGAAAAGCAGCAGCTTTAATTTCTTCAGCTATCACGTCCTTCTGCAGGTGCTCCTTTAGATCTTGCTGAATCACAGGTTTTATATGTTCCAGCACCTCATTTATTCCTATAGGTCCTTCAGAGGTAAATAGCTTCTCATAGTAATGCTTAAATGTGTTTGATATATTTGCCTCCTTATTAATCCACTCGCCATTTTCATTCTGGATCTGTAGAATTTTGTTTGAAGCCTTTCGCTGAATTGTGACATTATGGAAGAAATTAGTGTTCCTATCCCCCAATATTAGCCAGTCCACTCTACTGCGTTGCTGCCAGTACATCTCTTCCCTAGTCCAATGCTCCTCTATTTGTTTAATAATAGGTCTCTCATTCCCTGATACTGATGTATCTGACCTATCTTGCAGCTCCCTCAGCTTCGCAGTCAGTATCTCAATTGTCCTTTTGTTATTAGGGTAATAGGCCCTGCTCCACTTAGTCAAAGCTCTGCCGTACCCATTCAGTTTTGTCTGAAGTCCATACGTATCATTCCCTGTATACATACCCCAAGATTGCTTGATGACCTCTTTACAATCTGGTTCTCTAGTCCACATATTCTCAAATTTAAATTTTTTCTTTTTAGGAACACTTTGAGCCTCAGAGGTCAGAATTATAGGGCAGTGATCTGAGCCAAATTGAGGACAGTGGTACACCTGAGTGTCAGGGTATAGAAGCCTCCACGAGCTACTTACCAAAGCTCTATCAATTCTCTCTTTTACCAGACCATCTTTTCTGCCATTTGACCAGGTAAATTTTTGTCCCTGAAAACCAGCATCCTGAAGTCTTGTTTTTAGCATCATTTCCTGAAACTCCATAATTTGGTTTTGATCTTTCAGTCTGCCTCCCTCTTTCTCATGCTGGGCAGCTATGTCATTCCAATCCCCTATACATAACCAAGGTAATGATATTTGCAATGCAAGTTGCTGCAAATCTGCCCAATTCTTTTTCCTATTGCTGAACTTTGGATCTGCATAAATCCATGTAACCCGGCTGATGTTCCCCATGCTATCAGTTATTCTTGTATCAATGAAATTCTGTGTTTTTAGATCAACACAAACTTGCACATCATCTGCCCACCACAGCGCAAGCCCCCCAGATAAACCTACAGGATTTACATAGCAAGCATTCCTAAATCGGAGATTCTTCCTAATTTTTTCCAGCTTGTCCATTTTATTTCTTGTTTCCATTAAGAAACATAACTGAGGCTTATACCTCTTTTGGAGCCATTTGAGGTGCTGAACTGTCAGGGTTGGCCCCATACCCTGGCAGTTCCAACTTATTAGAATTATGATGCCTGGGTGGCTGTAGGGCAGCCACCAGACCCATCCTCAGTTGTAACTTCCTCTCTGGCTCTTTTTCCATTATTCTCCTGTTCTGTATTTTTCCTTTTGGGAGGTCTTCCTCTCTTTCTGCCCCCTCTCTGTACCACATCTTCATATGACTCATCCTCCTCTGCTGCAGTATTCTCAGAATCAGTTGGGGTGATAGGCAAGTTAGTGTGTTGTACTTGATCAGTCAGACTTGTTACTGAATTAACAGTCTTGGCATGTACCAAAGCTGGTATCACTTTTTGGCCCGGCTGGTCAGTTTGGCAGTCAGGAGAACTAGATGGTGATACAAGGTTTTGCCCTGATATCAATTGATCAAATTGTTCCTCCCATGTGTTATCAACATCAGATAATTCATTGGAGAACTTATTCTGCCTTTTGTGCCCTACTAATGTTCCGGGTAATAGCTGATCTTGTCTTGCTGGTAGTGGTTTGGTCATGTCCTCAATGACTCTTGGCACAGGAACTCTTAACCAAGGTCCATACATCTATTGTCCAGTGCTCAACAGAACTGGCTGTGTAGTGAACTTGCAGCTAATATCAGAGTGGCCAAGTCTTCCACATGCATAACAAAGATCCCCCAGCCTTTCATATTTTGCTGCAATCCATTTCTTACATCCCTGAGGTTTAGGTTGCCAAAAACCCGCCTTGATAGGGATCATAACATTCAGTTTAATCTTGATTCTAAGGTAACCCCTACACAGTTCCCCTAAACTTCTAGGGTCCTCAACCTCCAAAACATCTCCAAATTGCTTTCTTATAATAGCACCATTTGTCTTAGTCATTAAGTTGAGTGCCAATCCATGTATCTACACCCAAAAAGGAACCTCTGTGAACTTCAAATCCTGTAAAGCTTGATTCGGTAACCATTTTTTGAGAGCAAATATACATCCCATGATGTTCCATGGGCCATCAGATAGCACTCGTTCAACCTCTTCACACTCCTTAAACACACAATGCACTGTTTTATCATCCAAAAAATTAACCGCTTGAACCCCGTAGCTCTTCCAAATCTTCAATAGGATATTCGCAATACCTTTCTGGTTTAATCTCTTATCAGCTATGATCCTACCCACCAGAGATTTTATCTGCTCGCCAATTTCCACCTCAGGCTGTAGCTCAAGAACCAGTTCCTCCAGAAACTCTGAACCAACGTTGGAGAAAGAGTAGCCCACAGATACCTCATCCATTCTTAATAGTATTGTAAATAGAACACCTATCAAGTAATATTAGATGACTCATAGCAAGAACTGAATCGCTGAATCAACCTTATCACAAATACAAGAATCAAGAATCACAGGCTCGTAATATATTCAAGAATAAAAAATCAGTAATAAATCAGAAATATGCTCAAAATCAAGGATCAAGAATCGGTAATGACATCAATCAACCGTAATGCAATCAAGAATCAGTAATGTATTCAAAAATTAGTGTTGAATCAATAGAATCAAGCAAAAGAATCACTCAAGAGTCGGTAATGAATCACTAAAAACAACAGAGTCAACCAATAGATTCGGTAAGGAAACCTATAATCCGTAACAAGCACAAGAATCAGTAATGAAATCCAGAATCAGTAAAGAATCAGTAACTAAATCCAGACTCAGATCAAATATATCCCCAATCCAGCGGCGAGAGCCACTACAGACAAACCACATTAACCATACAAACCTCTTCCACACTCAGAGATTCCGATATGGACTCTGCCTTTGTCCAGATTTCGAATCCACCTTCAGGTAGCCCGCAAGCCTTCTTTACCAGGATCGCTCGAACAAAGCCGACTCAAGAACCTTCCCTACTGCTTTCTCTTATGCACAATCAAATAGAGTACTTTGTTGCGACCCCGATTTACCAATGTACCAAAGAATCCGTTTTCTATATCAAGCGAACAGATCTGAAGTTAATTTCAGAGGAGCTCTCATTCAGATAGGGAAACTCTCACGGGGAGAGAGAATTTCTAAATTTAACCATTCTTCAATCCCTCGCTCTCTCTTTCCCTTCACCATCGTCGCCTCTCTCTCCCTGCCCTCACCATTGCTGCCCCGCTCTCTCTCTCTGCCCTCACCCATTGAACCCGTTGTCGCCTCCACCGCTTCAGTTGGCCGATTTCTTTCGACAGCCCTGATCGGATGACGCTTCAGTTGGCCGATTCCTCTCCCCCCTGTTCGTTTCTCACTCTGGCGCCCAATTGGATGACGCATCAAATCGCGTTATGGCTTTCGTTGGTTCAAAGCAACGGTTGTTGAGGGGTGAATCGTTGCCCTCTTCTGTCCATGTCTCTAAAAAATTTCTTGGCTTCAAGTGTATGTTGCAAGGTGGGCACAGATCCATTTGCGGGGAAGGCGAAGAGGGAGGGCGCAACAAGGTAAACAGAAGCTAGAGTAGGGAAGACCAATCAAGGAGCGGAACCAGAGGCCAAACCGTTGGACCCTGCTCGATAGGACCCTATAGGAACCCCAACGTCGTCTTCTTGCTGACATCCTCCTCATCACAGCGCGCGACCTTGTCATGAATGGTGGGCGGTCGAATTCATTTCTTCTGATTGTTTCGGTTTTGGATGATTGTTCCGATTCAAATTCGTTTGTTCTAATTGTTCTTGTTAACGAATTCATTTGTTCTGGTTTGAATTCGTTTGTTTTGGCCTGAATTTGATTGTTCTGGTTAACGAATTCATTTTCAGATGATTGTTGTTTTTTAGTTAATGAATTCGTTTGTTGGTCTCGGATGATTGTTGTTCTACTCAACGAATTCACCCTCTTGGATAATGCCACCACATTTGCGAATTCGCCCTCCTGGATCTGTGCGAGAGAGTTGAGATTGAATCTAGTTCTTTGTTTTGTTTAATGGATTGTGTTTTTGTCTAGATGCAAAAGTTGAAGGTAAAGTTTCTATGGATTAAGGCTAGGAGGGTTAAGGCAGCTATTTTCCTTTTTCTTTGCTAACTGCGACTTTAATGGGAGTAGCTGTAGATATTTGAAACGTATGGGAGATTTTGTATAATTTTTTTTTAAAAAATAATCCTGCCTGCTTATAAAGTCACATCGTGGCGCCTTCCACCTGTATCATCCCAATTCCCAACTCCTCAATCAATCAAGCAACAGTCAGACAACAACCCCAACTCATTTCCATGGCTTCCTCCGCGACCTCAGAGATCGCCGTTGACGCCTTTCCCCTGATACGCATCTACAAGGACGGCAGCGTCGAGAGACTCCTAGGCACCGCTACAGTTCCTCCCGGCTTAGATCCCACCACCAACGTCGACTCCAAAGACATAGTCTACTCATCCACCACTGCCCAAATCGTCCGCGTATACCTCCCCAAAGACGCCGATCCCACCCGAAAACTCCCCGTTTTGGTCTACTTCCATGGCGGTGGGTTCTGCATCGAATCCGCTTCCTCCCCTACCTACCACACCTTCCTCAACCCCTTGGTCGCTCAAGCCCAAATTATAGCCATTTCCGTCGACTACCGGAGAGCACCTGAGGACCCGATTCCCGCTTGTTACGAAGATTCCTGGGAAGCTGTAAAATGGGTCGGACTCCATTCGAATGAATGCGGCCCGGAAGGTTGGCTGAATCGGCAGGCTGATCTGAGCAAAGTGTTCTTCGCGGGTGATAGCGCTGGAGCGAACATCGCCCACCACATGGGCGTGAGGATCGGAACCGAGAAGGTTCCCGGCGTGCACCTGTCGGGCATCATCTTGATTCATCCTTATTTCTGGGGGACAAAGCCTGTGGGAGGAGAGCCAACTGACCCGGACCAGAGGCGGTTCATTGAAGGGCTGTGGCGGGTGGCTCATCCGAGGACGAGCGGGGCGGACGACCCGTGGATCAACCCGGTGGACGACCCGAGCCTGGGGAGCGTGGCGGCAGAGAAGATTCTGGTGTGTGTGGCGGAGAAGGATATGCTAGGTCACAGGGGGTGGTACTACGGGGAGAAGCTGAAGAAGAGCGGGTGGAGTGGCGAGGTGGAGGTGATGGAGGCCAAGGACGAGAATCACGTATTCCATTTGCTCAATCCCTCGTGCGAAAACGCCGTCGCTTTGTTCAAGAAAATATCCGATTTCATGAATTAGATGACGAATCCAGAGTCACTCAGTCTGAGCCTCAGCCTCCAGCTTGGACTACCTCCTCCCTATTCCCTAATATCAGCAGCAATCCTCACTCTTGAATAACCTGTCTTTAGTGAATTACGTTATCTTATGCATGCTCTTGTTTGTCTCCGCACAAAATAATTTGGCTTACTACTAGTGGCAAAAATGTCCACAGGTTAGGGATGAATAAATGTTCAAGCCGGTAGGTACTAGGTAGGGGCCATTCCCAACTTATCACTGCTCTTGTTTGTATGAGGTGGCCCCACCTTGATCCGATTAAGCTTTCGGCCACACTATATTTTTAAGTAAATAATTACTTTATATGATGATGATGACGATATATTAAAAGTAATGCAAAACCAATTAACTCATAGACAGTAGTCCAAACAAAGTTTGTTTTCAGCCCACAACAAAGCTCCTGCTCCATCAATTACGTGTTGGATCGGGCTTCAGAAAATGAGTTCAACCAACTGTTATGAAGCCCTGAACAAGAGCAGCTGGGTTGGAGGGGTTACGACGGCGGAGACGCCCGGAGAAGATCACATCTTCCTGCCCAAAAGGCTCGCACGCTTCAAAGGTTTGAACATTAATCCAAAAGAATAAGGCATGTTATCATCAATGATCTTCGCAAAGAAAAGAAGTAATTAAAACTTGAGATTAAAGAAATTAAAAGGAAACAAAAAGAGTACCATATAATTATTTAATCACTTCAACAAAATCAGCCATCTATCTTAAGGGTAGGGGTGTAAATGGGCCGGGCCGGGCCCGAGCCCTTCAAGCTCGAGCTCGGCCCCTTAGCTTAACAGTAATACTCGAGCTCGAGCTCGATATGCTCGAGCCCGAATTTTCAGGCACGAGCTCGGCTCGAATTGGGCCCGAGCTCGGCCCTTAAGCTCGTTAGGCCCGAATTTCTAGCTCTTTACAGAATTCATGTAAGGCATTTTACATGTCATTCAAGACCCCTATAGCCTACAATCATGATCAACAATCTACACACAAGTAGCACCAACTCCAACATCAAATTTTATAACAAAGTACAAGCATAATAATGAAAAGGATAGTCACAACATAAAAACCAAATTCATAACAAAGTACCAACATACTCAAACAACATAAAAACCAAATTTAGCCACAGAAATCTAAAATGATTTGTGGACAAGACTCGGTGCACCAACAAGACGATTACCATAGAAAGCTGAAAAGCTGACTGATGAAACTAATGCCTAACAGACACAGGCCGAGTTTTCATCTTAAGTTACAAACCGAGAAACCAATAAGTTTATCATCTCATCTTATAGATCCATCAAAAGGTTAGCCTTCGACATACTAGGCAGCAGTTTTCTGTTTCTTAGGCACACGGTAGCCACCAATAACACAGGCATGGTCACGCTCAAAAGGCTCAAGGGTCACTTGTTCCATCGGCTTGAACTGCTCTTGCTGTAGCTTCCTCACCTCACTTTCAAACACAAGTTCAGCCTTCACTGTCAAAGAGATTGCATCGGACTTTCATCAGTAATCTGTCCAGCCACCTTTCTTTGCCACAGCAGCTATAACACCTAATTTAGCCACAGAAATCTTAGTTTCCCATATATAAGTCTGAACATACTAATCAAACCACTGCTCAGACTGATCAAATACTGATGAATTGCCAAACTGAAAAATAAAAGAACAACACAGAACTTCCACAGCAGTAACATACATTCATATAATGATCTAGACCTGCAAAACCTATCTGTTGGGGGATGAGTTTCATTGAAACTCAGTAAGAAACATTTTTATGATGCAATAGCAGCAATAGATCCCAGCAAGTATTCATGCTAAATAGAATCACATTGTTACACATACAAAGCAAGCGTTGCACACACTCACACATACTGATACACTCCTAAAATTTGAACACATGTATGTTATTAATATGCACTGCAGACAAGTATAGCTCTCAAGAAATCTGTATATTTATTCTGGCCATAGGAAATAAATGGGGAGAAAATTGCTGTAAAAGGCAATTGGCAGGAGGAAAAGCATCAAAAGAAGGAAATGTTAGAAGCCAGCAACTATCTTCAGAAAATCAAAATCATTCCTAATGGGTAATCAGTATATCCTTTGCATTTTAAAGTTCTTTTTTTTCCTTTTCAAAAGAAAAACAAATATTAGAAATAAGCATCACAAGTTACTTTATGTGAAAAAATGACCTCAACCATAACAATTTAGAAGAATAGTGTGTTACATACTGCTCATTTTCTGCAGAATTGGTGCCTGAATTTATGTGAGAATGAGATAGAAATAAATGGAGAAAAACATGTGCAATTACCTTCTAGATAGAAATAAACACAGAGAACCACAATACAAGTGGTACAAGAAAGAAAAATAAAGCCCATAACTCTTGCTTAAAATGTGTGAGGAGGAAGAAACTAATAGAACTACAGATACACTCACACACACACATGCCAGCATCCACACATACAGAGTTTATGCACACACTTAGAGCTACAGAAATAGAACAGAAACAAAAACAGAACAATTCACATAACAGAACAGAAACAGACCTTTAGAGCTACAGAAACTGACCTTTAAAAGACCTTTAGAGCTACAGAAACAGAACAATTCACAGAACAGAACACAACAGAACAATTAGAGCTACAGAACAGAATAAAACAATTAGAACAGCTCAAGTCATCATTCACATATAATAACAAAACAGAACAATTAGAGCTATAGAAACACAGCAATATGGAGTAGACATGCAAGTAAATATATTAACAAGCAAAACTTACTGCCATAGGCTGCAAGGAATCCATATCAAGAAGCGGGTAGATTCACCACAATTGGATTTTTCACACCCTGCAAAAGACAAAAAAACATGCAAGTAAATTACTTAAGCAACTGTAACTAATTTTTTTTAATAAAATATTTTTATAAACATCAAAAGATAATTCAAATACTCACAATATTTTTTTTCTTTACACCATGTGCATTTCGAAGCCAATCTTCTCCACAAAGTAATGCTTGCACAGTTTCAACTGAAAGTGATGCCCGATATGAGTCAATTACCCTACTTCCAGCACTAAATGTTGCTTCAGACACAACTGTGGTAATCGGAATTGCTAAGATATCAGAAGCCATCCTTGACAGAACATGATATTTTGATTGGTTTCTTTTCCACCAAGCTAATATGTCAAATGGTGAATCCGGATGGCAGAAAAAGCAACCATCTTCTAAGTACATGTCTAAGTCTGTTTTCTGTGGTTGACCGGTTTGAGTTGTCATCACATATTGTTGGATTTTCACAAATCCTGATCCTGAAGATATGGTTGAATGGGACACAGAAGATGACTGGGAAGAAGAAGCTGACCATTCTTTATTTTGGACACTTTTCTCTTGCAGAGCAACATAATCATCATACAGCTCATACAACGCTCTCTTAACCTTGTCTATATTCTCCCGTGCTTCTGATGCATTATCCTTGGAAAACAGTACTCAAGAGCCTTCATTTTCACTCTTGGATCTAAAATGGCAGCAATTGCCATTAACAAGTTACATTCCCCCCAATACTTATCAAACTTCAATTTCATCTTAGAAACCATGTCTCTTACAAAGGTATCATCAGCAGTTACCCGACTATTTAAAACCTGCTTCACTTTGTACACTTCAGAAAGAAACAAATTTGATGTTGGGTAGTCGCTTCCGGATATTACATTAGTGGCTTTGGCGAATACCTCCAAGATTTCCAAGATCTTGTCAACCTTCTCCCAATCCTCTTTACTTGGGCAGGAGATATAATTGATTTCCCGTTGTTGGTACTTTGGGAAAACATCTTTAAACTTTGAAGCACATGACAGCATCTCATATGTTGAGTTCCAACGGGTCTTACAATCAAGCACAAGCTTCCTATGAGGTAACTGCAACTGCTGAACAATTTCAGAAAATGTCTTCAATCTTGCTTCACTTTGGTTGACAAAATGAACACTTTCCCTCACATCCTCGATCACATACTTAATCTCATTCAAACCGTCCTGGACAATAAGATTAAGTATATGTGCACAACATCGGATATGAAACAACTTCCCACCACAAAGCAGTTTTTTGTTCACACTAAAAATCTCCCTCAAATTAGTAATAGCACCATCATTAGCTGAACAATTATCAACTGATATGGTGTATATCTTATTCTCAATGCCCCATTCCTTCAAACACTTATACAAAGCATCTGAAATGTCAACACCACGATGTGGAGGAGGAATATGCACAAAATTCAGAACCCATTTGTTAAGCTTCCAATCCGAGTCAAGAAAGTGTGCAGTAACTACCATATACCCTATCTTCTGGCTTTTTGACTTCCATAGGTCTGTTGTTAAGCTAATCTTTGGAATTTTGTTCAACAGCCCCTTTAATTTTTTCTTCTCATGCTCAAAGACTCTCATACAGTCTGACTTCAATGTGACCCGACTTATCCTCTCCCATTGAGGAATTGCAATCCTCATCATAAAATTGAATCCGTCCTCCTCTACAACCATAAATGGTTTCTCATGCATCAATACCCAATGAACAATAGCTTCCCTCATCTTCATAGCATCGTATTTTCCATTTACCACAGCTGGTGCAAGAGTAGGAATGCTATCACTGATACTTGTACTGCTAGGCTGAAAATTCAGAAGCCCTTGTCGTTTCATGTAAAGTTTTCTTTGTGTGCATTTTTGAAGATGCCTACGAAGGTGTGATGTACTTGAAGACTTGCTCATGGACATGAATGCTCCACAATGCATGCACTTTGCCTTCTTTAATCCTTTAGAGTCAGTACATTGTTTAAACTCCTTCCAAACATCGGATCTCTTGCACCTTTCTGACTTTTTTTTAATGCCCCACTAACTGTTGCCTCACCACTAGCAGCAGCTCCATCTTTTGCTTCCTTATCCTCACCCTCACCTGATGAACTTGATCCATGATTTTCATCCGACTCTGCGTCAATGGGAATATTTTCCATTTCTGCAATTCGAGCTTGATCGGTATCGATGGTGGTATCAATTTCATCAACATCCATCATAGGATGTGTATTTGAATCCTCTGTGGACGGAAAATCCTTGGTTGATGTTGACATTACTACCAAGGAGAAAAGATAAAAACAAGATAAAAGGCATATGGCTGGCATCTCTGTCGAACCAGGAATAAGTATTTAAGGAATCAGCATCGTGAATGTGCTGATTGTTCTCTTCATTTATAGCTACCAACCTATATATGAATATATACTTGCATTTCAATCACTACCTACCGTAGCTCCTTTGCTTGTTCTATTTATATATACTACTATTTATATATCACAAAGCACATACTACTACTATTATATAACACACACATACATATATATATATATATCATGAATTCAAAGCTCCCTTATCCAAATGTACGCTACAATTTTTTTTTATGGTCTGTGTTACCAGACTTCTTCAGTCATGTAGTTAACATTCAATTAGCATGAGTGAGAGGTTAACATATTTTTTTTTTCAAATTTTTTGGCAGAAACTCCTTAGACTTATGGCCACTGTCCACTAATTTATTAGTTCAGGCAACTAGTTTAGTAAGGCAAAGTTTCCTAATACTCACGGTTGGGTTTACCTCAGACACTGATTAGAAATAGGTTCACTTCTCTTAGAGGAAATATAGTGTAAAAAAGACATTTAAATAACATGGGAGCAAACATCACTGACCTAGTCCAGGAAAAGGTTTTTCTGTTTGCTATTCCGGAAAACAGCAAGCTGGAACTCTTCCTGTTAATTAGATAAAACGAAAAAGATAAGCTCAAGGTAATGTGGTTCGAACAATCTACTGATCCTTGATAGGTATGACCAAAACGAGTAACAAGTAAAAGGAAGTAGAGAGTATTACTTTATCTATGTAGCCATTTTTGGTAATTGAACTGCTCAGCTTCCTATAGAGCTTGTACAACGACTCAACCTCAGATGCGGTAACTAGAAAACGGAAACATTGATTTGATCGCCATAGATAAATCAAGAGCAGAAACAACGGCATCGGCCCAAGAAAAGGAACGAAAAGAAAAGATCACATACATTGGCTCACAAGGGGCGTTGGAGCTTCACGAATCGCGTGGCGCGACTGGCTGGGGAGAAACGACTCAGACGAGAGCGGCAACGCTAGACTGAGGACGGGAGTGGGAGAGTGACGAGAGAGTCACGAGACAGGGTGGGGAGGGGACATGAGTTTGGGGCCGCAATTGGGCTGGGTAGCATTTAGGCATTTTTTGGGCTTTAAGAATCAGGCAGACCCAAATTAATTATATTATATGATGCAGGCCTCTTAGACTCGTTTTCTTTTAGGGCCGGGTAGCATCGGGCTCGAGCTCGGCCCTATAATTTTTTGAGCTCGAAATGAGGAGCTCGAGCTCGATAAACCCAGCTCGATAAGGCTCCGTTCAGGTTCGAGCTCGAGCTACCCTTTAAAGGCCCTGCTCAATTACACCCCTACTCAAGGGCATCCATCTTAGGAAAGAGAAATAGGTCCAGAGAATTCCTCAATAGATTTCATTAATATAACCTTACAAAAACCGGTAACTAAAATAATTCTCTTAATAAATAAATAAGTCCATTTTGAAAGGAAAGGCTGTTGGATTTCTTATATGGGCTAACATTTGAATAAATTGTGCATTTTATATGTTATCGTATATACTTGGCCCAATTGAAAGTGATCTAACAAAATTAAGGTTTGGGCTCTAGATATCTTATAAAGTTGGTACAATTTTCATGTATAAATGCCAAAGTGTAATTTTTATTTTTATAATTTATCGAAATAAAAGATACACAAAACTGATACTCATACATACTAAAATTTTCTCTTTTCAGTTTTTTTATCTCCTTTGAATCTCTATCGTTATAGGAAGTAAAGAGGAACTCTTGCGTACTAATTTAGAAGACAATAAGCCGTAAGACCCATGCTATAGAATTCCTTAATGGATTAAGGTACGTTTCCAATTTGACTTTCTATATGAACTTATTGATTTAATATGAATGATCTTGGGTTTTATAATTGATTGGTTTGATTTGAAGAATCAAATTTCTAACAAAGCTCTTTGAGGCACTAGAGGGACTATGAATATCACTGGAGAAGTAATAATTCTTTCAAAATACTACAAAAAAACAACTGATGTCTTGGCGTCACTAACAAGCACAAATTAAATATAACACATAAGCTCTCGATGCATAAGTTTTTAATGATTGTGGGTTTATTAATATTGGAGATAATATATGCAACATAAGATCAGGGAATTAAACCCAAGTTAAAGCATGTAGATAATGGATACTTACTCAACAATTTTATTTAAAATGATAACAGTCTTACAAAGTTATTTCAACAAGGTGAGGAATTGCAAAGATAAAGATAAAGGATTGTCAAATAAGATGGATGATCTTAAGGAAAATGAATGGTTTTCTAATAGACAACCGGTCAAGCAATTTGATTTTTTGCGGGAGAGTTGGAGCAAACGAATTGTCTTTGTGCAGGAGAGTTGGGGCAAAAGAATTGTCTGCCTCCTTCTATGTATAAAAGAATTAGTAATATGGCTTTGATGATTTGTTTGTGCATAGCACCGATGGAAAATTATTTGAAGCTGTATTGATTTGTTGCAACCTTAGGAAAAGCCAGTGGTTTTCAATGGATTTTGCAGCAGCTTTAGAAAGGTTGATGCACTTGCTGACGGACTAAAGCAAGCTGCTGCTTATCTACTCATGAATCTTGCAGAGAAATAATTTAGTTATACATGAAATAAGTCAGTAATAATATGTAACCTACCCTACACTCATCTATACAATACTATACCCAAACCTACCAACAAGTTACAGAGATAAAGAAATCTCTCTTGCAAGTTAAGACATGAATAATGACCCATATGATTCGATGATTTTGATTCAAATCGAACTAAAGGCCAAGCAGCCAAAGTATGTCCTTTTTTATTTTTATTTTTTATAAACATTATAAATGTTATTCCACATAAATATGTTAGATATGTATGGCCGAAGTTAATTTCCATTTACTAAACAATAACTCAACAATTTTGTATTTTTTTGCATCATTTACTGTCTTAGGAGTTTCAAACTTTTGGAACAGTTTTATATTTTGAAAGTCAATTAATCATATTACCTTTAGAACTATTATTTTAATATTGCCTTTTTCTATCTTTACCAGTTTCCGTGAGCAAGTATAATTGTAAAAGTCAAATCAAAGAAGCATAATGAAAAACATTATGGGATGTAAAAATGTTGAAAAAGTGACATAAGCCCCTGACATATGTGGCTTGGTATGTTACTCTTGCAAAAATCCCTTCAACTGTCGCCTACATGCCACTTTGGCTTTTTAAATTACTACTATCATTACTTATATATTAATTTATTAAAATTGAGGTGATAATTAATGAGTTTTTATTATAAAAAATTTGGTTAGATGTTTTAGTTTGAAAGGAATATATGATATTACAGTAAATTTTATGATAAGTGGAATTAATGTAGCAAATTCTTATTAGGTTAGAGTTAGGTTAGAGTTGCTGGTCCACCCTATATGTATGAGTCTATGTCTCACATCAGAGACATACAAGAAAGTAAACATGTATAAATCATAAAACTTTCCTAGCTCTTTTATTATTTTCTACGACTCAAAGCTTTAGAGTTTACTTAATTAATCATGGCCGGAGGTAATTTCTACTAATTTTTCCGCTGCATTGTTGTAAGATTTGTTACAACTCTGTCCTTTTGCTCCATCTGACTTTTCAGTTTGTGTTCTTCGTATATGGACTACGACCTACAAATGCTTCTTAATAATTACGAAAACGAAGTAAAACATTAATCATTTTTCTTTAGACAAGCAAAATGTCCACATGAGAGTTTAAGACATAATAAAAGGTTAAACAAAAAAACAATATCTTTTCAGACCAATTCGTTTTAACTTAAGTCAATTGACTTATTTTTACTTTTACATCTTTTTGCCTAAAATTAATTTTCTTTAAAAGTCAACATTATGTAGATATAATAATCTATTTGGAAGTAAATTTTCATGATGTTATTAATTTTTTGTGAATTTAATTTTTTTTAATGACTTAAACTAAAAATAATAATAATAATTTAGTAAGATTACAAAAATTATATTCTCAATGTATTATTGCAACTACATAATATTGGCCTTTAATTAAAATTAGTTCTGAGTATAAAAAATGTAAAAAAAATTATTTTAAAGTCAATTGACTCAAGTTAAAACGAACTAGGTGTTAATCTTTACTTTTTTCAATTTTTCTTAATATACGTGATAAGGTAGAATAACAAAAGTTAAAAGATGAGGTAAAATCTATCAGGGTTCCTTACCTTTTTTTTTTATC
The DNA here is from genome assembly GCA_005392925.1 of Aquilaria sinensis. Lineage (NCBI taxonomy): Eukaryota > Viridiplantae > Streptophyta > Magnoliopsida > Malvales > Thymelaeaceae > Aquilaria > Aquilaria sinensis. Next base: position 111,666 of record SMDT01000898.1, on the reverse strand, counting down.
ATAATTGGGTATCTTACATTTAAGTTGTTTTAACGATGTACCTTATTTTTTATTGTGTGTTCTATCTAAGTACTTTTCATTAATTTCAAAGTTATGTTTGACAGAAAATACTTATGTCACATAAAAAATATTAAAATAAATCATAAAATAATATTTGTGGCCTTTTAATTTTCTTTATCAACAATTCTAAACCCTAAATTTTTCCCATAGATTCCCTCCACAGCCTCTGCATCTCCTTCGTCTCTGCCACCCCTTTTGTCAGCCAACCCGTTCTTTGCGCAGAGCAGGAACTAACCCTAGCCAAGTCAAGTTCATCACCAATTCTCGCCCTACTCTTCTCAGCCTCTCTTTCTTCATCGTCCAACTCTCTTCAATTCTCGCCCTATCTTCGATTTTCCTTCAATCATGCGAGAAATTGATGCCGGATTCTCGCTCTCTCTCCAATTCTCTGATTTTCATTCTAATTCTCCCACGTTCTTCCGATTCTTGCTCTCTCTATGAATCCCAGATCTCGAATCACATGAGGATGGGTTTCCAACGCCGATGTTGAATCGTGCAAGGAGCGGGGGGCGGTAGCAAATGAAGATGGGTTTCCCAGATTGAACTGAGCGAGGGGTGACGGGCGGTGGCAAGCGAGGAATGGGCACTAGCAGCTAACGAGGAGAGAGGAGTAGGTAATGGTGGCGGTAGCGATGAATGAAGTGCAATGGCAATGAAGCAGAAGAACTAGAGACTGAAGGTCAGATTTAGAATTTTAGAATTTAAAATTGTTGATAGAACAAATTAAAGGATCACAAGTGTTATTCTACAATTTATTTTTATATTTTTGTGCCGTATCAGCATTTTTCGTTATATATAACTTTGAAATTAACATAAAGTATTTAGATAGGACACGTAATAAAATGTAAGGTATCTCATTAGGACAACTTGAAGATAGAATACTCAATTAAGACAAAAAAAAAAAGTTAGGTTTCTCCTGGTAGATTTTACCTAAAAGAAGAGCAAATTAGTTTTCATTCTTTCGTAGTCTCCACATAAAATTTAAATGTATTAAACAATATGAGATGAAAGAAGTAAAATAAGGTTTGTAGCTAATTTAAAAGCATTAAATTCAAATAACTTGTAATTTCTCATTTAAATTGCAGGCATAAATTCTTAAACTTTTTTAAACCAATCGATTCAAGAATCAACTTTGAATACACACGAATAGGTTTTGTTTGAGCAACTTTACCGAATCAAAAATGTACATTTAAGAAGAGTTTATAATATGAAAAGAGCAAATATGTTTTCGGATATAAAAAGGTTGAAAAAGTGACATAAGCCCCTAACATGGCTTGGTATGTTACTCTGTCCTTTTCTAAATTTTAGGTTTTTTATGTAGTTATTTTTCTTGACACTCCACCATAATAAAGAATTCAATATAAAGAACAATTTTAGTCATTATAAAAAACTATTATTGTGAGATTTTCAATTGATTGGAGATTTATTTACATTCTTTTTATGGTGAGTCACTCAAAGCATTGAAATTTGCTGTTACATATTGGTTTCTCTAGTGCAATCACTATAAGACTTTGCACGAGTTTGAGTCAGGTCATTCAAGTTTGAGTTCAATCAGGTTAATACTAGTTCGGGTTATTTGTGTTCGGGTGGATTTCAAGTTGAGTAGATTTTTGATTCGGTTCAATTTTATTTAGGTTCAGGTTTAATTTAGATTATGTCAATTTTAGTCTCGAGCAACTTCAAGTCGGGTTATTTAGGTTTCAAGTGAGATTCGAGTTGATATTCGGGTCTAATCAAGTTATTGGTACATAAGCCGAAATAACTAGATTAATTCAATTTTTTATTTAGATTTTACTAAAATTTAAATTAAAGAATTTGATTTTTTATGCAAATATTAGAAAAATTTATAGACCCATGTTACAATTTTTATGAGTGACTAAACTGAAAATTTCAAAATGTTGGTACCTCATAACTAAAAAATTACTAGGCATAAAAACTAATCTAAAAAATTTAATTTAACTAGATATAAATATATTAATATACAATTATTTTAATAAAAAAACATAATTTAAAACTTGACAAATTCGATTTATGAAACTACGAACTCGGTCATTTTAGAGATTAAGAAGTTGGTAGGATTAGATGCATTCAAATTATGTTGTTACTTCGAGTTATAATTTTTTAGGAATTTAGAATCATTATTTAATTTCAAAATAGGAATTAATTTAGTTTATGTGCTAATTTGGAGCTCTAAAGGTCATTTGATGTCTATGTAGGTGAAATGGAAGAGTTTGGGAGTGAATTGAAGGTTTTTAGAAAGTTTTAGTCAAAATTGAAAATTTTGGGATAAATTTGTCAACTCTTGAAAGTTTGATGTAAATATAGTAATTTTATAAGGTAAAATTTAATGATCTCATAAAGTCATGAGCTAATTCAATAAATCTTAAAAATTGGGTCTTATCGGGTTTAGACTAAGTCTTTTTGGGTTTGGGTCAAGTTAGTGTCAAGTTTGGGGTATTTCAGGTTCAGGCCAATTTAGGTTCAGTTCAATTTTAGTTTAGGTCATTCAGGGTTTCACTTTAATAAGATTGCGGGTTCGGGTTCATGTCAGATTAAGTACAACTGAGTTGGGGTAAGCCGGTTCAGATTTTTAAGTCGAGTCAAATTTTACACACACACACACACGGATATATATATACGAGGTTCTTTTTACCGGCACTTTGCAGTGGATATTTTTTTCTTAAATTTATCATTGAAATAAATATTAGTAATAAATAACTAAACATTTTTTTTTGTCATAAACTTATGCTAAAGGGCATTTTTTATATCATATTCTTACCATACAAAATGATTAGTTATGATCGAAACATAGCACATGTTCATGCTTTGAAATGATGAATATTTTTTGTGTCACTAAATAAGAAGTCACTAAAAAATTTCATATTCTATCAATTCAAATTTCAATATTTAATATTGATGAAAACTTTTATTTAGAAAAATTTGCTTTCAATTTTAGCAGTTATGGGTAAAATTACTTTATTAAACCATATAACTTTTGAATTAAATAACTAATTCTACAAAACTCAATTAATAAAGATTAAAACAAAGAGAAAAAATTGGCCAAAAAAATTCAGGGACTAAGTGATGAAATGGAAAAGCTTTAGGTATTAAAATTTAATAATTGATGGTGACCAGTGTTTTGCTCTAGAATATAGTACATAAAAAAATAACAAAACAAAAAACAATACCGAAGGAGCACATAGAAAAAATATACTAGTTAAGTAGTTATTATTTATTAAGTTTGGGACTAAAACATAATATGGTTCGAGCTTAGTGACCGAAATGCAAAAGGAAAGAAATTCAGGACTAAAATTGTAGTTTACCCATAAGAAAAAGTGAAACAGGGGACACTCGCAAAAATACCATGCCCCCAAGACATGATTTTCTTGAAAGACGATGACCGAACTTCAAAAAGAGTCAACCATGTCTAGCGGAAAAGCAAAAATAAATAAATAAATGCACTATTTAAAAAGTAACACTGTACATGTTTAAAAATTATGAATATTTTTTTCTTGTTAAAGAATAATTAACTAAAATATTTTTCTTATCAACTTAAATTCACTTCCAATTTTAACAATTATGAACCAAAGTACTTTATTAAACCATAAAGATTTTGAATTAAATAACTCATGCTACAAAACTTAACTATCAATAATGAAAATATATGGTGGAAATAAAAAAATTGTGTTTAATTTATTTTACTTTAGAAAATTGTATATAAAAAAAATAGCAAAAAAGTTCGGGGAGTAAGGGAGCAAATAGAAAGAATATTAAGCAATTATTAAGTTTGGGGACCAAAATGTAAGACAGGTCAAAATTAGTGACTTAAATGGTAAAGGTTCAAAATTATGGGACTAAAAACGTATTTAACCACAACCAAAAGTGAAGTAGGCGAAAACTGAGAAAATTGCAATACAGGCTCTCAAGACTCTATCCGCTTGTGAAAATGGGATCAAACTTTAAAACAGTCAATATAGTCCAGAAAAAAGTAAAAAAAAAAAAAAACCGTGACACTGTTCATGAACAGTACTTGAAATCGGCAATTAATATATAGTTATAACGAGGTTCAAAAGGCGCACACATTGCTGCAATAATATAATCTCACAATATTAAGAAAAATATTAATGAAGAAAAGTAATAAAAATAGTTTGGGGACTCAGAGAGAAAACGTAAAAACCTTATGTATTAAAAGTTTAACAATTAACTTAGGAAAAGTTAAGGAAAAAAACCTCTATTTCACTAAAAAAAAAACCATGGTGACCAATGTTTTAGTTTAGAAAACAAGACACCATTAAAAAAGAAGAACCAAGAGATCAAACAAAAACACTATAATTAAGTAGTTACTAAGTTTAGGGTCCAAAATGTCAAGCTAATCAAACTCAGGGTTTAATATGGGAAATGGAAACAATACAGGGATTGAAAATGCGTTTCACTAAAAAAATTGTGAATCAAAATGAAAGTGGGAGAATAGCAAGAGAGGCCTTCAAAAAGCTATTATCTTTTGAAAAGCTAACCAAACCTCTAAAACAAGCAATCACATAAAAAAATCAAATGAGAAGAATGAGCTGCAGTCCAGCCTAAAACTAAGGGCCAAAAGTGAAAAGACATTGTAGTTTATTGTTCATTTGAACCCAAAACATGTTTTAGTATAAAGATAAAAAGAAAAGAAAGTGAAAAAAAAACTGACTAAATTCGAATAAACCAGAAGCAGGCCAAAAGTAGGCAAATTATAATTATTAGAGCTTCATTTTAGAAAACAACAATAAAGAAAACCAATAAAATAAAAGTTAGGATCAAGACAAAAAAATAGAAAAACTTTAGGTGTTAAGGATTTAACAATTGACTTAATGAAGATAAAAAATTGTTTAACTAAAAAAAAAATAAATTATGGTTACCAATATCTTATTTTAGAAGATAGTACATAAAAAACAACAAAAATAAAAGCTTGGGGGTCAAGAGAGCAAATAAAAGATCTAATTAAATAGTTAGTATAAAATTTGGGGACTATAATGTAACATGGAGGTAACTAACATCCAGAAAAGGAAACATTAAAAAGTTAATGACTGAAAACCGTGTGCTAACCGAAACAAACGTGAAACAGACTAAAACTAAGAAAATTGCAATCTAGGCCCTCAGGAAGACAAGCTCCTTGCGAAATGAGATAAAACAAAAACAAAATTAATTGCATCCTAAAAAAACCAAAAAAAAGAAATACAGAACCACAACCCAAAACTAACTAGGCTTAACAAACCCATAATAATGACACTCTTCATTTAACGGTGACCGTTGTTTATCTTTAGAAGTTAGCAGGAATATGAGGTGTGCATAGGAAAAATTAGTGCATCTGAATAAGCTATTGAAATTCCCGGTTGTTGGCATTCGGACATGCATGTGCATTGGCGGTAGAAGTCAGAAGAAAGAGAGAAATTCCAGAATTTTATAAATATGTGTTTTCATTGGGTAATTATAAAAACCTATAAGAGGTTTGCCGTCTTATAGTTCAGGCAGAGAGGAGCTGAACAAGCGAAGAAATGCTATTGGCTGTATAGAAAACACTCTTTCTTACGTTTCCGCTTCTTTCTGTTGGGATAGCTTCTACCAGTCGTTACCTCCTTTGACTATATAATCAATTCCTGGCCCATCCACCTGTCATCCCAACTCTCTTTTATGGATTCTTCAATAGCCTCAGAGATCGTCCTTGAAGGCGTTCCCCTCCTCCGCGTCTACAAGGACGGCCGAGTCGAGAGACTCGAAGGCACTGCCACCGTCCCCCCAGGCTTAGATCCCACCACCAACGTCGACTCCAAAGACGTCGTCTACTCCACCACCACTGCCCAAATCGTCCGTCTATACCTCCCCAAAGACGTCGACCCCACCCGAAAGCTCCCCGTCTTGGTCTACTTCCATGGCGGTGGGTTCTGCCTTCATTCCGCTTCCTCCCCTCCATACCATAACTTCCTCAACCTCTTGGCCGGTCAAGCCCAAATCATAGCCGTTTCCGTCGATTACCGGAGAGCGCCGGAGGACCCAATTCCCGCTTCTTACGAAGACTCCTGGGAGGCTATAAAATGGGTGGGACTCCACTCCGGCGGAAGCGGCCCGGAAGATTGGCTGAATCGGCAGGCTGATCTGAGCAAAGTGTTCTTCGCCGGAGATAGCGCCGGAGGGAACATCGCGCATCACATGGGAGTGAGGATCGGAGCCGAGAAGATTCCGGGCGTGCGCCTATCGGGCATCATGTTGATTCATCCCTACTTCTGGGGGACACAGCCGGTTGGAGGAGAGCCGACAGACCCGGAGAAGAGGCGGTTCGTGGAAGGGCTGTGGTTTGCGGTTCATCCGAGGACGGGAGGGGCGGACGACCCGTGGATCAACCCGGTGGATGATCCGAGCCTGGAGAGCGTGGCGGCGGAGAAGATTCTGGTGTTTGTGGCGGAGAAGGATATGCTGAGTCACAGGGGATGGTACTACGGGGAGAAGCTGAAGAAGAGCGGGTGGAGTGGGGAGGTGGAGGTGATTGAGGCCGAGGGTGAGAATCATGTTTTTCATTTGGTGAATCCTGCATGCGGAAACGCCGTCGCTTTGCTCAAGAAACTGTCCAATTTCATGAATTAATTATCAGAAAACATCCAGGCGGAGGCAGGCCCGCTCCAACTTTGCCGTTCTGCTTTCCTGCTTTTGTTCCTGAATAATCGTGGATTGTTTGCCTTGTCTGTTAATTGTGACTTGTGAGTGACATCTTATCTTGTGTCTGTTGTTTCTGTCCTCACGAAACAATTCATCTGCTAATTAATTGCCAAAAACTCCTGAGTTTTTTTTACGGATGAGTACCTCCTCTCCTCAGACTCGAATTTCTTAAAAGCAAAATTTAAAACATGGCCAATTCTTGTGTGCGCCTGGCTTATTTACATCCGTGCCATTTGATATTTGGCTGGCTTATTTACATCCATGCCATTATGACCTATTTACTTTTTTTCTGTTTTTTTCTTTTTTGGGTCGTTTCTTGTTAGTTAGTTGCTCTGCTTCTTCTTCTACTCCGTTTCTTCTCTAGCTTTGTCTCGCGATTTTCGCGTTCCATCGATCGTTCTTCGTTGTGTATTAGTTGCTCTGCTTCTTCTTCTACTCCGTTTCTTCTTCTAACTTTGTCTCGCGAGTTTCGGGTTGCATCGATCGTTCTTCGGTGTGGATTTCGATCTTAGTTTCTTTTCTGTGCCGTTGAAGGACAAGTTTCGGAACTCTTGTTTTGATGGAGGTGTTTGTTTGTAGTCGGTAATGGATCTAGATTTAAATGTTTCTCCTACTCTATCGTCCGACGTTATTTGCTTTGTTAACTTAGGTACGAACGTTATTTGGATTGCCTTTTCATGTTTGATATTTATTTTTGTTTTTTAATGTTTTTTAAATGTTTGCCTCAGTTTCTGGTGATTTAGGTTGTGGATTAGATGTTCGGTCTTTGATATCTGCTGTTGAGGGATCTGATTTGGGTGCATTGTCCAACTCTCTGGCGATTTCATGTGGTATTCATATTGAAGGTACATGTTCTTTTTTATATTTGTATTTGTTCTTTTTAAGAATACTGTTTGTTCTTTCTAATAATACTGTTTGTTCTTGGCTATTTTAGACATTGTTATTTTTTTGTTTTTTATATTGGTTTTATATATATGCTTTTTGGTCTGGCACGTTTGCTTTTTATGAGTTAGCCTTCATTTTTTTATGGTTCACAGTCTGTTGTCTTTACGGAACTGATGTTTTGGGCTTTTATGTTCTTTTCTTCATTAGTATTTGTACCTTTCTACAGAACTGTTTGTACCTTTGTGTTTTAGACCTTGTTCTTTTATGCTACATAGTTTGTTCTTTTAAAAATGCATATGTTCTTTTATGTGTTAGACTTTGTTCTTTTATGCTACATAGTTTGTTCTTTTAAAAATGCATCTGTTCTTTTATGTGTTAGACTTTTTTCTTTTTGCATGTTGTATATGCTCTTATAATGGAACTGCATGTAGGTTATTCTGAAGATGATGGATTTGAATGGATTGATATGACTGGTATGGAGTTTGGCGGTGAGAATGAAGCATCAGCAGCGTCAATCTCAATCTCCCTCTTGTTTGGAATACATAGACTCGAAGAGTTGCAGTCAAAGGCGGAGATTAAAAATGTCATCAGCTTCTGCTTAATAGTGATCCCGGGAAGATGGAAAAGCTTTTCAAACCCAAGCTCCACAACATCATTTTTCTGCTCAGGGTTGTTTGATATTATTTGCATAAGCTCATGAACTTGCAATGCAGAGCACCTGGGTGTAACAGATGACCTGCAAATAATGAAAAAAAAAGAACAAACACTTGAGTACAAAAGAACCAACAATACCTTCTAAAGGAACAAACAGGCACTTCTAAAAGAACAAACAAACAAAGGAACAAACAGGCCAGTTGTAAGCACAAAAGAACCAACAATGCCTTCTAAAGGAACAAAAAGGCAGTTCTAAAAGAACAAACACACAAAAGAACAAACAGGCCTGTTGTAAGCACAAAAGAACCAACAATTTCTAAAGGAACAAACAGGCACTTCTAAAAGAACAAACAAACAAAGGAACATTCTAAAGGAACAAACAAGCAGTTCTAAAAGAACAAACACACAAAAGAACAAACAGTCCTGTTGTAAGAACAAAAGAACCAACAATGCTTCTAAAGGAACAAACAGGCAGTTCTAAAAGAACAAACAGGCCAGTTGTAAGCACAAAAGAACCAACAATGCCTTCTAAAGGAACAAACAGGCACTTCTAAAAGAACAAACACACAAAAGAACAAACAGGCCTGTTGTAAGCACAAAAGAACCAGCAATGCCTTCTAAAGGAACAAACAGGCAGTTCTAAAAGAACAAACACACAAAAGAACAAACAGGCCTGTTGTAAGAACAAAAGAACCAACAATGCTTCTAAAGGAACAAACAGGCAGTTCTAAAAGAACAAACAGGCCAGTTGTAAGCACAAAAGAACCAACAATGCCTTCTAAAGGAACAAACAGGCACTTCTAAAAGAACAAACACACAAAAGAACAAACAGGCCTGTTGTAAGCACAAAAGAACCAGCAATGCCTTCTAAAGGAACAAACAGGCAGTTCTAAAAGAACAAACACACAAAAGAACAAACAGGCCTGTTGTAAGAACAAAAGAACCAACAATGCTTCTAAAGGAACAAACAGGCAGTTCTAAAAGAACAAACAGGGCAGTTGTAAGCACATAAGAACCAACAATGCCTTCTAAAGGAACAAACAGTCCTGTTGTAAGCACAAAAGAACCAACAATGCCTTCTAAAGAACAAACAGGCCAGTTGTAAGCACAAAAGAACCAACAATGCCTTCTAAAGGAACAAACAGGCACTTCTAAAAGAACAAACACACAAAAGACCAAACAGGGCTGCTGTAAGAACAAAAGAACCAACAATGGCTTCTAATGGAACAAACAGGCACTTCTAACAGAACAAACACACAAAAGAACAAACAGGCACTTTAAGAAAACACGAGACCTAAGACGCACAAATCTCCTCAAAAGAACAAACACATTCACATTTGAAGAACATAGAGGAACTTACGGATACCGTTAAAAGAACAAAAAAGAGAGATACCTTTGATTCTTGATTTCTTTTGACTTCGTTCCAATTTTTTTACTCCTCGTAGATTCTTGTAGTTCATCTTTTGCAGCCGGTCTGATTTTCTTTTGTTTTTCTTGTTTCCCTTGTTCAGAAGCTTTTCTCTTTTTTGTCGCTCTGATTATCGACTTTCTGCAGGGATTAAATACGTTTAAGGTGTGAAAGAACGACAAACAATGGAAGATGCAACAGGTTAGATGTACTTACAGTTGCTCACTAAGCGTTTCTTCTTCCTGCGATGTCTTCATCGTTGCTTATCGTCGGCTTGTTTTTTCACGACGGAAGTTTAGCGGCTAGAGCAGTGATTTTGTCCGCCCGGCGTTTCAACGGAAAACCGAGTTTAGTGGCTGAATGGAATAGTATGCAAGGATTCGTCGGCGACGGAACAGAAGCTTCTCGGAGAAGTTGAAATGTATCGGGTTTCGCGCTCAGATATTTATTGGATGGCATGAGATGTAATTTCGAGAGATTTGGACGTGGTGGCACGCTCGTAATTTCATAGAAATTGTAGCGCGTCTGCCGAATGTTAGTTTCTAATAGGTAGGGGTTGAAGTGATAATAGTTATATAGTAGAAGGTAGGCTTATGGCATAAGCCAGGCGCATGCAATCAGTACTCTAAAAACATAACCCCCTCCATATTGTAGTATTTACAAACCCAAATATGTTGATTTACTTACATTTTTCAAACCCCTTTTTTAGTTAAATTCGTTACTTTCGTTTTTTTATTTTTTGTTAAAACCATATATTATTTGAAAACTAATAACCAATCTATTTAATAATCACTTGAATAAAAATCCTTTATAAAGTATTTATTTATTTATTTTGCAATTTTCTGTATCTAACTTTTTTTTTCAAAAAAAATAATAAAACACTTATTTATTCAAAAGCATTCCAGAAATATTTATTGAGCTTCTAAAACTGTAAAATTTCAATTAGTATATAAGTTGATCGAAAAATCAACTAAATTAATAATAACACATTAACTAATTCATGAATTGATAATGTCTAAAGATTGGGTCACAATTGCTGAGGTGACGCAGACTGCTGTTGATGTGTAAAATTATGATGCTTGACTCAACCCATCCCCGCTTCTTAGTTTCTTGAAAATCTTGAGGACACTCTATAAACATATATGAGACCACAACTTTTTGGATTATTCGTGAAAATTTCTCAAATTGTTTATCTCAAGGATAGTATGTAGTCAGTGCATGGCCTTGCATAATTAAAAAGTATGCGACTAAAATGTTTCTGCAAACATTCGCCAGTCTCTAGTGATGGTCGCCCCTTGCTACTTCAATCAAAAGTGGCTTCCCTCTCTTGTCTCTTCATAAAAACAAAGAAGTTGTCTGCTGTTTCAACCCTAACTACCATTACCAGCTATCTCAACGCACATAAAAGCCTTCATTATTCATATTACGGTGTGAAAATCATGCTAAAAATCATTTTCATTTTAGATAAATCTCTCCCACTTTTAATAGAACTCGATTTTGGCTCTGCAACATTGTTGGTGTTTAGGATTTTTGGTGATTCTCCCTTTGTTCCATCTAGTTTTAGAGAAATATGGTATGGTGATTCAAAGGTTTAGGTGCGCCAATTAGATCTTTCTTCCACCATTTCATGCATTTATTTCAGTTTTCTCGTTTTGGTTTTGTGCGCAATCAACCAAGAAATCAGTAGTATTTGGGTTTCTTGTTCATACAGTTAGATTGTATTGGCCTTTTAATTACCTTCTCACTCCAATTGGGCATTTGGGTTGTTAATTTTTTGGTTCTTGCATCTATTACTTGCAATACCATTGTTTTTCTTTCTCACTTTACTGCTCTCTCTAGAACTATTGCACAAATTGAAAAAACAAATCTTGCCCAAGCTTCTCTGCCCTTTCCAAAGCACAACATGGGTTTCACAAGGCACTTTGATAACTAGATCTCTCCAATAACAGTTTTCTTTCTCTAACCCTCAAGTGTTATCTTTCTCTCTTTCTTTCTCCCCGAATGTTTTTGAAAAATTACAAATTGACTCCTAAAGTTTGATAAAAGTTTTAAGTTACTAAAGTTTGGAAGGTGGCAGTTTAGTCATTATAGGTAATGGCATTAAGTGCCACATCAATATTTTCTTTTAGAAATAAAATCAATTCCAACATTTATACGCTCTACAATTCTTTATGAAAAAATTCATATCTGGAGTAGTGGATGTCAGAATTGAGTGATTCTAAAGTCGTCTAAAAGCCAACACATAGATCTTCAATTCTACTTTATATATCGACAATCAATTTGATAATTTTTATTGCTGAAATATGGTTATAAAAAAAGACTATCTATTCTGCCATGTGCTAAAGAACAGTTTTGGTAGAAAAATTATAACTTGAGCTACAGATATCAATTTTGAATAATCAAGCTATCATTTCAAAGTGAAAAAAGAGATCTACAAATTTCATGCTTTAAGGAAGAGCTAAATCGATATATATGATAGTCGAAAATTTATATTAAGTTTGAGCCGCTTGTGTTGACCTATATTCACATACCTTTTACTATTCCAACTACTATTTACTATTTCACCTACCGCAAAGCTCTATAAATAAACATATTGATAATGATGAAATTAAATAAATTTTTAGCAAAATTAGAGTTCTTGTATCAAAGTTAGCCTCCCTTCTTTGTTTTTGTTGTTAGCTTTCAATCTTGAAGTTTTGTTCAATGTGATTTCTTCTTATTCTTGATTTGATTTTTCAATTTATTTTTATTTTATTTTCAAATATGTTGTTTATTGTTATCATATTTTTGTTTTTATTTTTATTTTTATTTTTATTTTTTTTGTTGTTACAGTAAAATAGTGAAGGTTTTGGTACAAAAGTTATGGCTAACTTAAATGGATCTTAACATTATTGGTATTTGCTTTCTTAATCGATTTAGCTACCCTCCTTGTTAAGTGAAAGTTTTGATTCATCATGGTCGATCATTAACACAAAGGCTACTTGATTCCTTTTATATGACGTGACTCTATCGGTTGTGATATGCTGGAATCTTAAGTTATTGTGGACAAAGATTGATATGATGGATATTTGAACTCATTAACAAGTGTTGAAACTATAGGGTTAATGAAATATAATACTAACTATGACTAATATTTCTGGAATTTGATTACTAAATTCCTCGATTGGGACTTCCGTTTTGTGTGGATCCCAATTAAGTAGCAAGACGGGTTAAAATTAATCATAGCTAATATATCAAATGTGGAACCTCTAACCTAAGTTATTTCCTTGAAATTGAGTTTTAATCAAAATTTATTTACACCTTTTATCAAATCTTTCTTTACTTCTATAATTTATATTTCCTAATTCACTTCTTTTTAGTTTGACACTCAAACTCCAAGATTTTACTATTTGAGACAACTTACACTTAGATTATAACTGTTAAAGTGCAGCAGATATGGATATATTTAGGTTGTATAGGATTAGGATTGAGAATGTATATAATATATGTAATATTTTACATACTTAAATATCATATATAATATGCGGGTAGGGTAATGTACTCAACGAGTATAAAAATAAAAATTACCCGAATCCGACCCAAACCCGAATAATTGAAAGAAAAAAAAAATACAATACCCATTGGGTGGGGTGTAAGGTTGGATAGGATAGGATAGACTACCCACAGTTAAGGGAATAAATTGGCACCCCTACTCATATTTTCTACTTTTGTAAATGGCTAAACTTCATAATTTATCACTAAACTATACCATATATTGCAAATCTTTCCGTAAACCATCGTTTAGTTGCACAAACTATCATTTCATCTCCTCTCCTCCATTAGGCATTGACGGAATCATATCTCATCCTTAATCTTATTAATTCCTAATGAATCAATCCCGTAACTTTAAAATATAACAACCAAATTATGTGTAAAATGCATCAAAGACCCATACCTTTTTATCATGCCATGTTAGAGTCCATTAGCTTCAAGCTTTGTTTGGCATTACCGTCACGGATCAATATTAGAGTTTTGAAAAAACTATCTGACGTTAGTTTTTAACTTTTAGTTTCAGCATTTTAATCTTAATTGTAAATAAATTATCCTAAGCTCTAACACTAATTAAAAAACTGTTCTAAATAGGGCCTTAATTAGTTTTATTAAATTTTGATAATTAAATTTTTTTCATTGAATTATGTTAGCTAAGTCGAGTTTGAACATGTCCTGGACTCGAGCTTGGATCAATAAGGATCTTGGTAGGCTTGAGTTCAACTTGATAGGTTCAACAAGATTAATAGCACTAAGGGTTAATTGCAACTTTAAAATCTCAGGTTTATTTAAACTTTTAAGTAATTATAAGTTGGGCCAATTTTAATATATTATTATACATTATTCTTATATGAAGTGATTATTTATCTAAATTTTCAATTTATTGAAACTTTGAATTTCAAGAAGTTTGATAAAAAGAAAGCATTTTGAAATTTTGTAACTTAACCGACTTGAAAAATTAACCAACAACATTTTGTTCACAAAATATTTTAAATTATTTTTTAAACATCTCAAAGTGTAGGTTCAATAAATTGATAATTTTGGGAAATAATAATTTTATATAAAAATAATGGAAAATAAAGCATTAAAACTAATAGAAAATGAATTGGCCTTTAGTTTTTGGGTTTGGTTGATCCAGGTTAATTAAGTGATTTATAAGGCGTTACTCACAACAAATAACATTCTTTTAAAAATAAAATTTTGATCCAATTATTACATAATTTTTTATTGTCAATTTTTAGCTACTGAATCTGGGATAAACACACTTGCATAATCAATGAAATATGGATTTAATGGATTAATGCAATAGGATATTCAAATATCCAATAAACACACTTGCATAATCAATGAAATATGGATTTAATTGATTAATACAATAGGATTTCCAAATATCCAATAGAAACGCTGAACATTGATAAAAAAAAAACAAGTTATCTAACATTCAGGTAAAGCGGATTATATTGTTTTTTTTTTTATAAGACTGTTGGTTCTGCACAATCCCAACGAATCCGAAGCCTTAATGCACACATAACTTCTTTACCCGGGCTAACTCTCACGTCTCAAGCATACTTAACCAGACTAATCTCTTAATCACATAAGCGGCAAGCCTTGATTACAAATTAGAACGTATCGTTCTAAACATGCATGCAGAAATGTCTTAAGCACAGCCAAATTAAGGGTTCATCAATATGCAAGCATCGAAGTAGGCTTCTGAAAAGTGAAAACCAATACATTACCCTGCCGATTCAGACAAATCAACATGCACACACTTTAGGTTCTTAATCTTGAATCATAAATTAATTCAAAGAAAATCTGGGAATATTCAACCTGGCGTCCGTAGTCAAACAACAAGACTTATAGCTGTTGAAACTTATCTTCTTAGTGCCCAGGTTTCTTTTCATAGCGTTGTAACATTCTTTTCATAGCTTTATCTTAGAACTTAGATGTTTGCAGCTGTAGCTACTATACAAACAAGTTTCAAGAGCAGAAAAAATATCTAATTAATGAATAGCTGTAGATGACCTCAGCCTCGATACGATACTTCATCAATTCAAACATTTGTCATTAAATCAAATTTTAGGGCACAAGCATGCATTTTTCAGGCTAGAAAGTCGACATATCCAAATTCTCACTTCAACCACTCACTTCTCACTTATAACGATCCAAAGAACATACATGATCAGGAAGACGAATTGAACAACTAATCTGCAGCAAATATACTTATCTGATGAATCTGAGAACTTACGAGGGCTTATTGATCCCTCAGGTATTGGCTATGACTATCACTTTAGGCTTAGATAAAATCGGTTTCAAAGAGACTGATGAGCATGGGACTAATAATGGAGACAGAACTTTCAGAAGTGTACTTTTTAAATTGTTATTTTGATGATGATAATTTTGCTAATAGTATTTGTTTAGCATTGAAATATATATTATTTTCTCATACTTGATTTAATTTGGAATCCGTGGGCACATGTAAACTAGTTTTTCAATCAATTATGGAAGAACCCTATCAAAAATAACTTTTACTTTGGTTAGAGAAATCTTCTCCGAAATTTCATCTTAATCCCACAACTTCGCAACCTCTAATTAATTCGAACAGTGGGCTCCTCAGATGATCCACTCAATCAAATGAAGCAACACGTAGATTCTTATAATCTTAGCATTGACGTATAAGTAAAAAAGAAAAAGGGGGGAATTTTGCACCATTTTCTGTCGTCGTCTTTTTGACAATGATTTTGCATCTAGATTTGTTCACCAAACCCCCAAAGCCTGTGAAACTAGTTGGTTAAGATCATCCCATCTGACAAGGATTTAGGCAGTTTGTTTAGCATCAAACTAAATGCGTTTAAACATTAATGGCACCGTGTCAAGTTTGATCGGCAGGTTGTGCATGAACGCTTTCACCTAAATTTGAAATCCCCTTTGAAGTTGCCTCCATGTACGGTTATACTTCAGCATTTGTGTCCATGCTAGGTATGCTACCAATTTCCCCAATATCGCTAGTGACTAGTCAAACTAGAAAACCAACAAGGGTGAGGCATATGCCATTCATGGTTCGCGAAGCATGGGAAAGCATACAATTGCACCAAGAAGGCGAAGAACGCCAGCCAAAAAGTTTAGTTTCCCAGCCCTACAACAAGTTATCGGATTCTGCCTATTGCAAGCGTACCAAGTCCACCGATTTGTGACACACAGTGAACAAAAAGGTTGATGCCACTGTCTGAGATGGTTTGGACACAAAACACATTAATGAACCTGGATTGGATGGTCGAATGCTCGATTAGCTTATGCAAGGCTCGCCAGAAAGCGATACAATGCAGATCTCATCGTGGCTGGGAGGTGACGTGCAAGAACGGCAAGTGTGAGTGGGCTAGCTGTCATCGCGACATTAAAATTTAAAAGGTGAGGAGTGCGGCAAGTGTAAAGCCTGTACTTTTGCCTGATTAGAGTCCGAAATTCGCTCAGCTACCGAACAGGTCAAATAAGACCTGTGTGCTTCATCGACTTGCTTTAATCAATACTCATTTTTCTAACCCATTAATGGGAAACAAACTTGCATAAGTTCAATTTTGGTTTAACAAATGCAAAGCTGATTTTTATATAGTTCGGTTCGACTTTACATTATCAAAATCAAATTAAAACCAAACCAACTAACTTAAACTTATCACCCAATAGTTATGACATTAATTCTTCAAATTTTTGAAATTTTTTATTTAACCCCCCAAACTTTGAAAACGACATTTTTACGTTACGGCCTAATTGCACAATTAGCCCTTGAACTTTGCCAACTTGAGTAAGTTGGTCTAAAACTCAGTACTTACTAAAACTTGGCCCTTAAACTTTGAAAAGCTATACACTTCAATCCAATTGCTCCGGTACCTAATGGACGATGTTTTCGGTGAGGGTGAGGGAGCGGCTAACATGGAGTTGACTCTTGGTTCTTAAAAACACGAGACCCATTCATTGGCCAATTCATAATTACTAAGAATGTTGACCAATTCTCAACAGGTGCACTCCAATTTCAATCCAAGTGTCAAGTGTTAATATAATCATGGGACAGAAGCAGGGTATTCAAGCATGAAAGTTAGGGTCGCCGCCAGTTGGTGCTCCAGCATGAAGTCTTCTCCGGCTTTGATTGCTCCGATTGGCTCCTCTGTCACTGTGGCGTATTCAGCCCCATCGGCTCCGATTAGTCCCATTAACTTCAATTGGTCCCATCGACTACATCACACAGCGCCTTCAACCCCATTAGTCTTTCATCTTGAGTGCAGTTAGGCCTTTAATTAATTACAACTTTAAGCCTTGGCTTTTGCCTTCCATGTAACTTGATACCATAACTTTTAGAAATGATTGTTTAGTTGCCTTAGTGAACAAAAATTTAAAGCATGTAAACAAGATCAAACCTAATAAAGCCAACCTTACACATTCATATTTGGTCCGATTTTGATTAGGTTCCCTTAATCGGTTTGGATTACACTACTAAAAAAAAGGGCTTTAATGAAGGTTGTTAGCGACGACTTGCTATCACTAAATTAGATGCAGTAACAGCTAGTCATTGCTAAAGTTACTGCGAATAATTCACTTCTTGGTAATAATTTAGCGACGATAATTGTCGCTATGTAGGGATGGTCAGCTTTTGAAAAATGACAATCAGTAATTTTTAAACGCCGGCCAGTTGTCGATAAGTTAGTGATGACCAACAGTCATTAATATAGTAAAGGCTAGCCATCATTAATTTAGTGAAGACAAGTCGTCACTAAATTAGCGATAGTTGTCCTTCACTAATTAATGGATAATTAGCAATAGTTAGAATTCACTAATCAATGACAAATTTTTTTAAAGTAGTCGATGACAATTATTATTATTATTATTATTATTATTATTATTATTATTATTACCATGTCGTCTTGTTCCTACAATTTCAACAATTATAAAATAGAGGCATATTATATATATCCACAAGTATAAGGTGCATCAACGATGTCATTTAACAATTATCTCATACATAAAAGATCATATATACATATTTTTGTTCCTTTCCTAAGTTGGTCATTCCACCACAAACGAGTCCCCCATTGTGAATTTGCCAAACAAGCAGGCCCCCCATGTTTGTTGATCTTTTTAATCTGAATAAAAAGAAGTGGTATACATAAGCACACATGCACAAAAAAAAAACAATAAGCCCATTGAGCAAGAATGCATAACAAAGCATCTTTCTGGGAAATCAAAGACCAAATTCTCCTTTGACTCTAAACACCAGGAATCAAGAAAATATTCCCATTAATCTTTGCATATAGAAAGTAGAAGTCAAATACCAAAAAGCAAAAGACAGAGAACAATGTTTCACAAACAAACAAATCTATGAATGCAATATTGACATGAATCACCAAATAGCTACCAATACTCCAGAATATTGGAGATACAATTCTTCTGACTACAGATTCCCATGGGTAAAAAACATAGTTATCATTCTCCATAAGTTGAATTATATTAGACATGAATTTCTTCACATATTCAATGTTTCACCGAACAATCAAAGAGTAATTGAAAGTTAGAGCATGAAACAAAAAAAAACATGGATTAGGTTATCCTTATAAAAAAGAAGACTCGAATACAACCATAAGCTTATGTAAATGTGTGTCACC
The DNA here is from genome assembly GCA_005392925.1 of Aquilaria sinensis. Taxonomy (NCBI): domain Eukaryota; kingdom Viridiplantae; phylum Streptophyta; class Magnoliopsida; order Malvales; family Thymelaeaceae; genus Aquilaria; species Aquilaria sinensis. The sequence goes on along the minus strand of SMDT01000898.1, from coordinate 92,796 downwards.
CTAAGTGACAATTTTTCTTTTTTATGCTTGGTAATCCATCACATCTGACCTTATCTTATATATCTAAGGTTTGATCAAATTCCCAAATATAACTCAAGTTGTTTGTTAAATGGAACAAACATATATGTGCATAACCTGTTTAAACTTAACACACAACCTAGGCACAAAAGGTTTAAACAATCATGCTTATTCAAAAGTAAAATTGTAGAAATAAATTGTACTCTCTCTATCCCATATTCTTTGAAATACTTTCCTTTTTCATGTCATTTACTATTATACCTCATTTTAACCTCTAGCTCACTTTTTCTCCATTTCATCTCAGCTCACAATCTTCCTTGCATCTGCTACGATTTCAGTCGAGAATGGTGAGGCCATGCTCGCCATGATCTTTGCTACATGTTTGTGATCGGGGTGAAGAGGCCATGGGTCAAGGAATAGAGGTCCGGCAAGGTTGAGATTAGGGTGGAGCTGATTGAAGACTGAGATGACGAAGGGAGGTGGCCAAAGACGGACATGACAAACTAACAGAGATCGATGCAAAATGGCCGAAGATTGATGTGATCGACAACGTCGACTTGACGGAGATTGATGCAAAGCGGTTGGATGTTGATGTGATGACCAAGATTGATGTGATGATATCGATGCGATAAACAACGACGAAGAAGGATGATAGAAGTAGATCAATTCGAGCAAATCGGACAAGATCGGGGCTTGATTCACGCAAATTGGCAGATCAGGGCGACGAAGATAAGGCGAATCGTTGGTGGCAGAAGGTCGAAGACAGGGGTGGAGATGGAAGCTTAGCCAGGTGACAATAGAAGGTCAATAGCAGGGCGGAGACGGAAGGTTAAAGGCAGGGCAGAGACGGAAGGTCAAGGCGGGGTAGAGAAGAAGGCTGAGGGCCTGCCAGAGATGAAGGGCAAAGATGGAAAAAATAGACAAACAATAGTTTGCCTTGGTATGCTTACCAAACCCATTTGTTTTAAGCAACACGGGACAGAGGGAGTATTAATTAAAGTTTAGAAGACTAGAATGAATAATATACAAGGAAAAAAGAAAAACAACAAATACGTGATTTAAAACTCACCACATGATCATTCTATTTGGAGTTGCAGGTGAAACCAAATGGGTTTGATGCACCCAGACCTTAAATATTATTGTATTATCAAGTTAGTTAATCAAATAGCATCTCCACATTAATCATTTTTGCATCAATGCGATTAAGGGGAAAAAATGACAAATGTTGTGGAGCTTGGAAGTGCATAATAGGGGTTTCATGCTTGGTTATGCATTGGAGTCCTCGTGCTATTATGAATAGGAATTCCTATAACATGGTTTCAAATTGTGAGGAAAAAAAAAGTATTTTTCAGTTTGGCATGTGGCAATGACTCATTCAAATTGTTGGGGGAATAGGATGGTTCAACCGGTAATAAAGTAAAGTGGCATTCATGTTGATCAGTTTAGATATGAGTAAAGGCACCATTTTCAGCCCTACATTGATAATTAGAAATTTGTATCTCTTACATGAATACACTTCAGCAAAAAGGGAATAGGGTTACAAAATTTAGTCCAAATAATGATCCCAGTGAAAGTTACCTGCTTTTGATCAAAGAATTCACTTGATCGGAGATCTAGATACGCTTTACTGCATAAGGAGAAAATAATAATTCACGTTTAGGAACAGAAAGAATAACAAATATATCCTAAGTTTCTTGCTTTTCCAATTGTTTTGTTCTTCATCCCCCATCTCTAACACAGAAGACACAACTACCTGTTACAGTCCTCATTTGTGCATCTAACTTAACTTTGACCAGTTAACCATTAACATTCATTACTCTCCCATAAAAACCCTTGTATTGGCCTTGACATACTTTCACTCTGCTACCAATAAAAGAATCATGCCACCTTTGATTTTGATTCCTTTCTCTTTTTTACAAGAAACAACTAGTACAAGCAAAGATCAACTAATAAAATATAGTACACCTAAATGATAACACAAATCAACTTTTACCCTTATCTATTTTGATAAAACTAATCAAAGCTAAAAGCAAAGATGGATAGGGCAACATAAAGGTCCAAGCAGGGCACCTAGCACAATGACCTTCAAAAATACTAAATTCAGCCTGAAATTAACATGGAACAATGTCGCAATCCACTTTTTAAACCAAAACAAAACCCTAAATACTAACAAAGGTTCCAAACCCAAATCCAAGTTAAACCAAAGACTTAGGACTTTACCTTAAGTAGGGCAGATTTACAGCGTGATTCCTGTGAGAATAATGGACAATGGAGGCTTTGTGTCCATTGAGCATGCTTGTAGAAGAAGAAATGAGTAAGAATAATGGATAATGGAGGCTTCGTGTCCGTTTACTTCGATTTCCAGTGAACTAGCGACAAGATCGGGACGGCAAGTGGTGGATCGAACCCCAGAATTTAGGGCAAAGATGGACGAACTCTCTATTTTTGCAAAGCTTCTTGAATGGGGAGAGCAGAGTGGTCTGTAATAAAAAATAAAACTAATGATTACTGATCAACAAATTACTATTCCCAAGGCCTGGCAAAAAAATCAATTGAAATTCAAAATATTTTCACTTCTCTTTTTTCTTTTCTAGAAAAATAATTGAGATGAATAAATTTTTTAACCTAAATTATAATCTATATTTTTTTAACCTAAATTGAAATGACAATGAATTGGTACTAAAGTGTTTAGGATATTCGTGAGGGCAAATCGTTACTAATATTTGGGATATTAGCTAGGGTAAGGTGTCATTAAACTTTCGCTGGACTTTTAAGTACACATTTTTCACTGCATTACAAATATTAAAAAATGTTATCCAAGTTAAAGAAGATAGCAAGTTAGCATAAAAAAAACTAACTGACAAAAGCTTCTATGGGGCTAAGTGAAGGTAAGCTATTTTTAATTTAGGTGTACTTTAATGATGACTGGTTGTATCTACTTTATTGGCTTTTAGTGAGGGCTACGTGTCGCAAAATTTGATAGAGATTTAACAAAAGCTAACTGTCACTATTTTTTTGGATTTTAATGAGGGCAAAGCTGTAACTAAATTTAGCGAAGGCTAACCATCATTAATTTTTTTGTTTTAATGAAGGTAAACTATCACTAAATTTAGCGACAGTTAGTTAACGAGGGTAAACTTTCACTAAATCTTAGCAATAGATAGTCGTTGCTAAATTTTCACTGAACTTTTAATAATTGTTTATTGTCTCTATTTAACTACTGTTTTTCGCCATCACTAAATCACCTTTTTTTAATAGTGAGATTTTGCATAAGCTTAAAAATGCTCGATGTTTAGTTCAGTTCAATTCGAAGTGAAACCCGAACCAACCAGGATTATGGATACCCCAACTACTGTCGACGGCTCGAGTTTGTCTTCCATCCAGTGATGCTTCCTGTTATCGGCCGAAAACTCGTCATCATTCCATTGCAGATAAACTTGGGAAGGAGGAAATGGGACTTTAGAATAAATAAAATGCTAATGGGGCCCATCTCCTCCACGTCAACTCTTGGCGAAAGGGCAACGCCGCAAGTCACAGATCTCGACCGTTCACTAATATCGACGGCTCTCAGCTCATCTCCTCCTTTTTCATCCCCTCCTTTTACTTGCCCCGCATTTTCTTCTCTCTCAAAGCCCCCGAACTCAACAAGCCAAGATCAGAAAGAAAGACGACAAAGAAAAGCAGAGGAAAAGAGAGAGAGAGAGATGGGTGATTTCACAAAGAAAAAGCGCCCCGCAGCTGCTGCCCTGGTGGAATCTTCGAGCACCAGCTTATCGTCCTCGAACTCGAAGAGAAGCAAAATCACAGCTCCTGTGGATTCGCTGGAATTGGAGCTTCATTCGTCTGATCTTCGGCGAGAGAACCGTCAGAATTTTTCTCCGAAAGCTATTTTCCCGGCCGCTTCCACGAATTCCGGCGACTTGTGCTCTGGTCTCTGCTCCGTCGAGTCCCTCGCGTCTCGCTGCTCCAGTAACGAGTCCCTGGAAATCGTCAAGGATGGCCTGAGATTCGTAGATCTGGAGGTGAATTATGAGTTCAATTTTGAAAATGGATTTGTGTCTTCGAATTTCTAGGTTTAATTCGCTAATTCCGGAGGGAACTCTGTTCCGCAGGCAAGGAGTGAAACAAATATCTCAGCATGCAACAAATTCAGGTTCATCTCGTTTGCATCCTCATTAATTAGTGCAGTGCAATTACTGTATCTTCCACTTGTACTTTTCCTGAACGTTTTGTTTTCTTCGCTCATACTTGCTCGCATTATTTCTTTTCCCTTATCCCGGCGTATGTCAGCAGAGAAGACACAGCGTCCAGTGAGCTCCGGGCGGAGGCCAAGGAAACAGAGTTGCGGGCGAATAAACCGCCGTCCGAGGCGGAAATCGACGAGTTTTTCTCCGCCGCGGAGAAGCAGGAAGAGAAACGATTCGCCGACAAGTGAGTGTGACTTATCTTTTTTGTCAGTTTACTATTATTTTTTTACATAATAGGAATTTCGTCTTGCTATTGTGTTTGCAAAAGAAAATGAGAGGCAGCGTGGGGATGCCTCGATCTGCGCAGCGCAGGATATCAGAATGATGAGGAATTTGAAGCGCTGCGGCTGATCTAACTAACTTGTAACAAACTTTCTCCTAAGCTACGCAGGTACAATTATGATATCGTCAAGGATGTGCCCCTGGAGGGTCGGTACCGGTGGGTTCGGTTGAAGCCATGACTCGTGAGGGGATGGGAGCGGGGTGCTAGAGATAGAGCGAGGAGGGATCTGCTAACGTAACCCCGGGTAGCACGGACAGCGTGTGTGTGACCTACACCTTCTACTGTCGGTCCTGTAATTATTTTTGTACAGCTATTTTTATGCTCTGGGAACCCTTGTTGTACAAGTACAACGGAATCTCAAGAAGCTTCTTCGTCTTCTTTCTTGGTCGATCTCGCTCAGAACGATTCGGAAAGCTATACAATTAATGGACCACGTCGGCATTATCTATTTAAGCAATGAAAGCTGTTTCTTGTTCCATTTTGTTTTGGCCTGTATTCTATTCCAGCCAGGGGCAGCTTTTTCCACGGCAGACAATTTTATCTTCTTCTCTTTTTTTTTTTTTTTTTGAACTTCTAGTTCTATTTTTTATTTTTTATTTTTTTTACTTGTTTAATACATGTATATAAGCATTATATGCTTATGTTGAGTGTAAGAGCTAGCATATGCGTAGCGTGCCATGCTGCGAGGGGGGGACCATTCAATTAGTTACCGATCGAGGTCGCGCGAATTCACGAAGCAAACATGTGCGCTCTCTCTTTTGCCTTTTGGATTTGTAATTTCGACCCTCAGAAAGATTTCTGTTGTTGAGATAAGATTCCTTGCAAAAGTGAAAGCTGGCCTGGCCTCAGGCTCAGGGATAATTATTTGCCACAGAAAAAAAAAAGGTGTACTAACTTTAGGGCTCTCCATGATACACCAGTATTTCCTCAACTAGAATATTTTTGTGTTTTAAAATTTCAATTGTGAATACTTTTGGAACAGTATGCCTTTTAAGAATATTACTGACTTGTATCTTGTGATTTTAAATGTAAGGGCGTCATCGTTATTACCGGAAGGACTGTACCCTTTACATGTGCACCTGTTTAGAATGAGATATTGGTGGAGAAGGGAAAGCAACAGGCAAAAATTATCAACCGTTGGAAAGTACACCCAAAAGTTTAGGTGAAAGAAATTAAATAAACTAGGGGTGGGGCGGGGGTCCACGGGACAGAAGAAAAGACGGCAGCGTTGCTCTGCGCAGTGCGTCTCACCAAAAAGATGGCGTACCAAAAGTATTGGCACAAGTACATCGGCAGTTCCTTAACTTTTCCAGATCGCAGCAATTGGTCCTCCAACTAAAAAAATATCTCATGCAGCCCTCGAACTTTGTAAACCATATCAAGTTGGCCCATCCGATGACAGAAGCATTGACGCCATCCACGTAAGTTCCAACCAATTGCTGACCAACTTCTTCTTTTTTTTTTCTTTTACTTTCCTCATTTTCACATCTGTTTGCAAAAATCACTATCTTACAGGAATTTTCATTAGTAGTCGCACCAATTTTTGCACCTGCCCTAATAATCACATGAATTCATCATTCTTTTAACATTATACATGTCTGCTTGATTAATGGTCCTGTCCTGTCTATAACTCTAACAAAATTAATATGATCGTATTATTAATTTGAACTATCTTATATTGCAATGAATTTTTTAAGAATTTGGTGGCATTACATATACATATCATTTAACAACAACAACAATAATAATAATAGGCATTTATTTTTGGTGATTTTTTATAAATAGAATGCTATGAGAAAGGTTCAGAAGTTCATACCACTTAATTATGCTCCACAGCTCAACTCATATATATATTAACCGTTGTAATACATGACTTCTAAAAATAAATTGTATCATGCTACTGTTTTAGATTTTCTGGAAAAATCATTTCATTTAGCATACTTGACGTAAATTCATTAAGAACAACATTTTAGTAATTATGATTAATACAATAAATTATTTTATGACTTACTAAATATGTTATTGTAAATAAGAAACCATTAGCTGGACCAACAATAGATAAAATAATAGAAGAAAAATTCAAGAGAGTGTAGAAAAACATAGAGACTGACTTGAAAAATAATAATACATACAGAAAAAAAACATAAATAATGATGGTATTAAAAAAATTACTTATTTTTTACGTAGAACAAATAAAGTTCATCTTGTTATGTTAAACGTGTTTCATGCTTATTAGTTGATTTTTTTCAGTATTCATTTAATATGTTTTATAGTTTCTCACTTTTATATGAATTCAAATAAATTAAACTTATGTTCCTACGAAATAAATTAATCTTTATTTTTCATAACAATTGAATTGCATTTTCAATTAAAATAAAAGCCAACCAAAAAATTGTTTATTACACAATTTTCATTTTTTTATATTTGTATTTAGCATTTCACATTTCCCCATAAATGAAATAATAGTGGACAAATTAAAGGAGGAGACAAAGATAGACCGGAAATGAATATTTCAAAAAAATTGAAATTAAAAAAGAAATTTTCATATAATCCATTTTTCATTTATAAGTCAATTTCGTTTCCAAAAACCATAGTCGTGTACCGTATGATGATGAGAGTCATCCGAGCTTAGCACCCGGTGGTTGGATTGTAGCCGATGGCTAGGTTGCTTTTATACTTTTTCATGTAATTGGAAATCACTTGACCTGGTAGCAAATTCCAAGCAGAATTAATTTCCACTTACTTTCCATTAACGGCGTTGGGTCACACGATCCCACATGACATGCGCAACAACTCGTACTGAGTTGGAAAGTTAAATTGCTGTTCACTGTTGGGATCTGATTTTAGTAACAAAGATAGGTGGCTTCTCCGATACTTGAGCCAATAAATATTGGATCTTCAGAGCTCAGAGGCGGGCGCGGAATTGTCGGAAATACAAGTTCCAATCATTTCACCCCGGGAAAAGAATGTTCAACATTTGCAGTTTTTTTACTTCTCTGGTTCCTAAAAATACAAATAGGAAGAATATACTCCCTTCATTTTATAAATATTTGCCATTTTACTATTTATAATAATTAATTTTCAGGTCAAATTTTAGTAAAAAAATGTTAAATAGTTAATTAATGTGAAACAAATGGAGTATCAATACTAGTTTAAGTCTTAAATATTTAACGTATCAAAATGCACGTTAAACTTCTCCAAAGCTCTTTGTAAGTGCATGCATGTATGCAGAGAATAAGTCTAACGTGCATCATACCTTTTATATTTATATATACTTTGTATTCTAACACTATCCTTTATAGCTAGTGATGGCCGGTGGGCCAACCTGGCCCAGGCCGGGCTTGGGTTAGGTTTCGTGGACCTGTTGGGCCGGGGTGATGCGAATTCAAGCTGGGCCGAGTTTTTTTTTATTATTGAAAAATGTGTTTTAATATATTTTCAAACATTTTTTTAGAGTAATTTTATGAAATATATTTATATTTGAGGAGAAATACCATCGCTGGTATAAATTTTATTAATGAAAAAACCAAACGACACTTACATAATTTGAAACTTGCCTTACACTTGAAAATAACGAAACGTTTTCAGGAACAAAAATGAGAAGGTAAAACATAAGATATGTGTTTAATAGCATAATTAGACCAGTTACAATTTTTAAATTGTAATGAAAACCTATAATCTACTATTACGAGTCATCATCAGAAAGGACCTCATCATCCGAGCTTTTAATGTCTTGCTTCCTTAGAGCAGCAAGGGCCCAATCCTAATTGCAGACGCAAACCTCAATGGTCTCAGGTGTAAGCCTTAGCTGTTTCTCCGAGATAATTTTTGTTTTCCCGTACTAAAGGCAGCTTCAAAGGCAACGGTTGAGACCAAAACTGCCAAAATCTCTTACACCAATATGGATAAGATTTTGAATCTTTCTCTTTTGTTTTTCCACCACTCGAGGATGTCTTCCCATTATTTTCAAGTGAAGTGCGGAGGTAATTATCCCATTCCGCCAATACCGAGTACATGGGTCTTGGTTGTTTGAGAATATTTACCATTGGGTTGAATCTTGATGACAATTAGGAGGTAGAATGTCTAACGGGTGTTGGATCAGATGACCCAACCTTATCAAAATGCTTAACGGAGTAGAGTTTGTATAACTCTCTTAAATTGTAGTTGACTTCAGTAAAAATAGCAAGTGCAGAAACTTGTGCTTGACCTAAATATGTATGATAGTATGCTTCTAACAACTGGAGACAATCTGTGATTTTGACATTAGGATCAAATGCACATGCAACTAGATAAATTTGCGTGATTTGTTGAAAATAATCAAGTCATTTATTTTGCATTACTTTAACAGTTGATTACAAAAACTCATTGTCCTTGTATTGGTAAAAAATATAGATGATGTTTACAAAATATAATTTTACTTGGTGCATAGTTGGGCAATAAACATCAAAGAAAAAGTTTGTTGCCTCATAAAAATACATAAGTAACTCAATTAACTTAAAACATTTTTTCCAAACCTCGTTCATTAACCAGACGCATTGTACTTTTGAGTTCACAAACCAAGTTAAAAGATTTGCCCATTGTTGGGTATCATTTAACATTTTAAACATTGAGTTTCATTGAGTAAGACAATCAATTTTAAACCTTTTTGAAGAAAAGTTTACCTAATTTTCAATACAAAATATGTTAAATTCACGAGCCAATTTGTTTCTTATTTTAACAAAAAGTAAAGCATTCCAAATTAGCTTGATTTGGTGTTCTAATTATTGTAAATCATTTTAAACACATAAATTCAAAATGTGATACAAGCAATGAACATGAAAAAAAATTCATCAAATGGTGATTTTATTTCTTTTATCAATTCTCTCACTCCCAAATCATTGTTTGAAGTATTGTCAAATGAAATGGACAAAACTTTATCTGCAATAAAAAATTCATACAAACTTTCAATAATGCAATTGAAAATGTTCCAACCCATATGATCAGATTCCATACATTTAAAAGCAATGATTCATTTTTAAATAACCTAATCATCATCTATCCAATAAACAATGACACAATAGTAATTTTATCTTATTAGAGATGTTTACATATCAGATGTAAATGATAGACAATGATTAATAGCAGAAAAATATGTTTGCAAATCACTTCTGCTGGCTTCATACAATTTAAAGGTTTTTCTCCTAGCCATTTACCTAAATATTTTTTTATAAGCAGGGTTAAGATTTTTTTGAATAAATCTTTCTAAGTGTTCATTCTTAGTTTGTCTAAACAACTTTTCTATAATCATCATCTAATTAATTAGATCTTACCTAGCAATTTTTATATTATATCAAAAAATACCTAAACCGCTGGAGCTCTCAACGTCTTTCAATTGTGTTTGTCAACTGGATGTGCCGCCGATATCTTCATAAACTTTGCTCAAATGCCACGTGAAGGTGCCATTCGCAAAGTTTAACTTGTGTATGAATTTGTTGTCACAATGTTTTTACTTGGCATACCTCATGTCGCTTTCCCAAACTTGCTCAAAATGCGCATAAACGGAAGCCTTCAAATTCCCGCTCTTGACTCGTGTCCGCTTAGGTTGTTCGCTTTGTGGGGTCGATTAAAACCCCTCAGCGTCGACTTAGGTCAATGGAATTTTCTTGACATCATTATTGAAAAGTTGATCATCAGGGCCTAGGTCGTACGCTGTCATGTTGATGTTGGGATCATTGTCAGCAACTTCTTATGTGTATGGGTCTCGATTTTTGCAAAAACAAACGTCCTTCAAAAAATAAACAGACCACAGTGCTGGATGAGAAGGAGACAACACCTTTGCCCTTGTTGGGGTTCTTCCCTGGTGAAGCCATTAATGGAAGAAAATAATTGAAGAGATGGAAAGATGATTAGGAAAAAAATAAGAAAATATTAGTGAAAGATTAAGAAACTTGGAAAGAGATAGAGTAAATAGAATAAGAGAAGATTGTAGGAGATTAGAGAAAAAAGGATTGGTATGAGGAAGTGTGGGGAGGAGGCTGGGTATTTATAGAAGAAGGAAAAATGTGTTTTACCTAAAAAGCTTTAAAAAACTAGCTGTTAGTGGCTGTTGGATGAGGGTAAAAAAGTCCGGGGACAAAATAAACATTCTAGAGCCGTTAACAAGTAGGTTGGCATTTTGTTTTTTTTTTTTTTTTTTGACAATTTTCAAACTGCTAACGTCATGCATCCATCAGTCGGCCCGACTCGGCCGGGTCGTGGTCCGAGTTAACCGCTTCTTTGGTCCGAGGCGTGCTGGTTTTGGCTACTCTGTGCCAACCCAAGCATGAGTTTGATTGTGCCGGGGCAAGTTTGACCCAAGCCGGGTCTAGGTTGGGCTCGGGTCAACCCGACCCATTGGCCACTAGTATTTATAGCATAAAACAAGTGCAAGTACACCAAAATTTATGTTTCCCCAAAACTGGAGATACGTACAAATCATATACAAAATATGTATAACCTTGATGTACAAAAAAAGTGAGGGATGTACAATAATATGCGACATATATACAAATGAGATCATAAATATGTTATCGATCTATTAATAGTATTAAAAGTTCAACCTCCCATAAAAAAATTATGTGCAAATGCATCAAATCTTGCTTCCAGCCAAAATGGGTGATGTGTAAAAATTGGATAACAAATATATATAAAATTTGCTGTATAAAGCAAGTAACAGATATGCATAAAACAAGTGACACATATGTACAAATGAGATCAGAAATATGTTACTAAGATATTACACATGTTGCATTTGTTCATATATTAGTACAAAGATATGAGGTCTTATGCAAAAAAAAGTTGAATATCCCAGGTAAAGAAGAAAAAGTAGCTTTTCGAATCCTAGGGCAATATTGTAAATTTTAAAAAAATTGAGGTGTTTTACATAGTTTGGAGGAAAAAAAAAACACTACAAGAGAAATGCACAAAATCGACTGAAAAATTTCAGTTGCGATCACACTCAATCACTGTTCAGTTGCTTGTATATGGGTCATGGGTGAAAGGCGATTGAATAGCAACTAAAAATTTCAATCGTTATTCAGTCATTAGTTTCAACTAGCATGTAAAAAAAATGGTTGAATAATAACTGAAAAAGTAAGTCACAAACAAGTTAATCGCTAATTTAAACCAATTAGTTGCTAACCAGTATTTGAAAAAAAGTCCATCTCCCTTATAATCACATCCTTCTCCCATAGGATGCTACTTCATCTCCTTTTCCAACTTCATCACATTCATCTTCCAACTCATTCACATACATTTTGCATATCATTTTCTTTCAATTTTCCCTAAAATTTTTTTTGTTCTCCATCTCTGCTTCATTGTTGTTGCTTCAAACTTTGCGCTTCTTCACTTCATTGTTATTCTCGCCGTTAAGTTCTCGTCCTTCTTGCTTTCTATGCAAAACTTCTCTAGTACCATTGACATCATCGCCCACTTTCTTCAAGAGTCAGATCTGCTATTTAGTCACCCAATTTTCATGTTCATGCTACTCAAGCTCATAATCACCATCGTTTTCTTGTTCGACCGAAACACTATATCATTAGACATTTATGACAAGTACATCTCTGCCAGATTTCACACTAAAGAATTGTTGAAGGTGTCAGAAAAATCATTTTAGTGATAATGCTGCAAAAAATGATTAAGAGAAGAGAGATAATTAAAAAATAAAAATATATATCACAATTACTAATTTATACAATATAATTTATATAATTAGAAAAAAATAGTGACCAAAATTTAGTTGTTATTTAGTCACCTTTTACAACTGGCTACAACATGAATTACAGTCATTTTTATGATTTTTTATAATAATGATAAAAGGCAACTTGCATCTTAGAATGAAGCCTTCACTGCCATTGCTTTAATTCTTTATCACTTACCGCAAACTATTGCAACAAATTGTAAATTAGATGTCGCCGTTGTTATACCTCGTTATCTAGATGCTATTGCTCAAACAATCACCAATGTTCAGTGGCTGGTAAATGCTCGGAAACAACAGCATAAGCAAACGTGAAACGCTGGTAGCAAAAAGGGTGACCATTGTAGATGACGATAATGATCATGTAGATCATGCTGTGACTGGGGGAGAGGAAAGGGATATGAAAGGAATTATCAAATTGACTTATGGGTAGAAGGGTAATTGTATAGGTAAAGGACACATAGTTATGAGACATTATTGCATATAAATTACATTTCTTTGCCCTTTTTTTTCCTTTTAATTCTTTTATAATTGAAACTCCATAGTCCAACTTGAGCTAAAAAACAAGAGGTTGAGTTGAGTTTAATTAAAATTTAGATGACATGCTACTTAACTATGTTACACGAACTCGGTAGAATTTTATAATGCTGAATTCACTTTGCCACTTCCACTACCACTCTGTGTGTATATATATATATATATTGGCCAACACTCTGTATAATTTAGTAGACATGTTTCATTTCCTTTTATGCTTAACTCATACAAGTTTCCCTATTACCAAAAATTATAATGCCAATTACCGAGTTCTTTCCAGGACAGAGTGAATTTATTTGGTGCTTGTGCCCATCTATTATGAAAATAATAGTTTTTTTTAGGTACATGCGAATGAGACTAATATAAAAATAAAGAATTAAATATTGAACATTCTATTTAACAAATATGAGTCCCAATCCCAAATCACTAGGCCAAAGTTTTAGTGGTTAAGAATATCAATAGTTGGTAATAGGGTAAAGAATGAAGCAAAAGCCGAAAAAATCGAGGGGAAGCATGAAATTAAATCCTGCGGTGATAAGCAGTAGGCAATATAAATATTTTCATATTTTATTATTTTTTGTATGAAATACTACGGTATACTGCAGTATTTCGTGATATTTCATATACATATAACTTTTATGTATATTTTGTTTAAAAAAAACATGATATGCCACAAATACTGCGATATACGTACCACAATATTCTATTTTTTGCAGACATGCGTAAGATATTTTTTTTTTATCATTTTACATCAAAATATGATACATAAATATTATAAAATAGTAAAATATAATTAATACACATATTTTAATATAAATATTTACTTTTATTTTTTGATTACTTTTTATCTTACTTTTACTTTCTTTTTCTTTGGGTATTAGAAAATATATTGTTATTATTAAAGTATTGTTTCTTTTTTTTTTCTATTGTATCAATAAATTAATTTTTTTGCTGAGTAATATTTATTTTGCTCTATATATAATATTTTTTTTTTGTTATATTTTTTGTATTAAAAAATATCTTCTATCATATATAGTTTTATTTATATTTGAGAAATTATGATGAGAGAAAAAATTAGAATCTATATAAAAACGTACAATTTTTTTTTTATTAAATTTAATTCATTTTAAAATAATATTTTAATATTTATTTTTTTTATAAAAATAATAACAATATATGATGTAGTATTTCATAAAAATATGAGATGCATATAGCTAACAATTACGGTATTTAATACTTTATGGGAAGAATGAGATAGGCACGTGCGGGGCGATGGAGGATGAGAATGAGAGTAGCTGCTTTGGATCCGATGCGGATGGAATGAGAATGTTGCATGTTGATGTAAAAAAGGTTTTGCTTTGGCTGCTTGGATTTCCGCGTTTCTCATTCTCGCCCCGTCCTTTACTCCCAAACCAAACTGACTATTATTATGCTCATAAATTTGCCTTTTTAAAACCAACACAAACCACTTTTCCCTAAAAGTTTGGCGACAAAACAATCAATTAAATAACAGTAATTTTATCGCCGTAGCCGCAGGTAAATGAATTAACCATACCTTTCTGAAATTAATATATTAATGGGTAAAATTCATTCACAATTTTTTACCTTTGATGGTTGTCTTAAAATGGCTCATAATCTTATATGTGTCATTAAAAGATTATTTAATTATTGAATCACATTTTAAGGCAGTTCTTCCCATCTATTTTTTTATTAAATCACGCAGAAAGTTAATGATGTGACAACTTAGGTATTAACGTAACAATCCAAAAAACCACATGACATCCTTTTTCACAACAATAAATAATTAAAATGAAAGAATAATAAACCTTAGGTTAAAATTGACTCAAACACATAATTATAAGGTTTTAAAACACAAATTAGCTAATTTTCATTTCTTCCCCAAATTCTTCCTGGTAAAATTGATTTCCCCAAATTGATTTTTGTCCATCTTTCTCCATATACCCATCAATTACCTCATTGTGAATTACCTTAATCAAAGATTTTCAATGGAATGCTTCAGGATTTTTCAAATCTAGCCAAGGACGGAATCGATTGGCAGCCTCTGGTTCGGGAAGGGGAGTTGGATGTCAACAAAACATGTGAGCGCTGCTAGTTGAAGCCCGATTTCCTTGAGGGAATCACATAGCCAGAAATGAATCCAGACTTAGAAATGCCAAATTCCCCATCTGCTAGAAATCCACAACTCGAGATAGAACTGTGGATATTAGCAAACCTAGACTAAATTCAAGATTGCCTCGAGAAACTCTCAAATTCAAGTCATGAAGCTATTAAAAATATGCCATAAGGACCTAATTACTGCTGTCGTGAAGCAGTACTTGAAGGAAGGTAGCTAGCCGATTTTGCCTTGCATGAATCCAAAGGGGGTTAGGGGAAGGAGAGAGCAAGAATAGAAGAGAAGAAAGAGAGAAAAAAAAGGTCGAGTAGGGGAGTGGGCCGAAGTGGGTGGTGGAGATGTGGAGGTGGGGGTGACAGCATGGATGGTGGTGGTTGGGGACTTAGGGAAGAAGAAAATTATTGGATAATGTACCTTTTAAGTTCTTAAGTGTATGTATTTGTGTTAAATTTAGCATGAGAAATATTGTTCTTACAATCTAGTAACTTATTGTCATGAAAGATGAGACCACCTAGTATTTTAGATTGCCACTTCAACATCCAAGCCACCACATCATCAACTTCCATTTGATTTAACGAAAAAAATAGATGGAAATGACTATTTTAGGACGCAAGTCAACAGTTAATGGATCTTATGATAACATCATGTAAGGTTATGACCACTTTAAGACAACCATAAAAGTTAAGGGGCTGTAAATGAATTTTACCCATATACTAATATACTACAATCAATAGATGGAAGCTAATTTCATAGCCAAAAGTAAAAGCAAAAAAAAAAAATGTTGGAACACTTCATCTGTCACCAATGCTGATATACTACTAACTTTTAGCTCATTGAATGTTGATAATAAAATAAGGGAGTTACTAATCAAACAGAGTGAATAGGTTTTCAAAGTACTGGGCGATGTGAATCAGGGACCTACACATAATGCCACTAACAACACCCTATATTATATATCCAAGGTAACCTTTCAACTATAAAATTAGCTTTTCAAAAGTGGCAAAATAACCATAAGAATTAGGGTTACTGAATATACCTTAGAGATGCCACATCCCCTTTTATAGAGCCGGATGAGATATAATTGTAATATAAAGTCTTCTTCATGTGGATTTCCGTGTTTCCATGCAAGAATCTTGTTCCATTTTAGACTAAATGCAAGCCTGCTAGGCTGATTATATAATGGATTGAGCCCTATAAAACAATTTAGATTTCGGTATTGGTTTCTAGGCCAAGTATAGTATCAAATATAAAAGTTAGTTCTACATGCTCGGTTGTGCCCTTTCGTCTCAACATTTTTACTGCACCATTCATTTTTTCTTTGCATATGATTTTTGTATAATATAATATATATATATATATATATATATATAAAGAATAATTAGATCAGCAGTATGGCAAAAATATGGGCTGCGAATGCGAATTGATGACTGGCGGATCAGCAGTGAGGGCAGAGGAGGTCGACCCATCCGATGTTGCCATGCTTACAGGATAAGTAGGCGGCACGGGCAATTGGTGAACCAGTTTTTCAGCTTCAGATTCCATCATCGTCACCAGGACATGCGGTTTCAGTTCACGGTTGCATTGCATGTGGAAATTAATTGTGCAGATGGGGCCGGGCCAGGGCCAGGGCCAGGCCCAGGGGTTAATTTATAATGTTTTTTCAAACTAATACCCGACATCGACAAAATGACAATTGATTCATGGGCATGAATAGGATCGATTAGCACCCACCACACATACAACGACTTGTCCTCTCCTGAGAGAGCGTGAGCGCTAAGCCTGTCTGTTTCCTATCTTGTCTTCGTATGTCAGCGAGTCAAGTCTCCCGAACCAATAGTTGACTAAGTGATCCTGGGCCTCTCACCGGTACTTTATGTTGGTTCTTGCCATCGGCCCAAATCAAATCTTCGGTTTGTTCTAGTGTGCTTTTAACGCTCATATTTTAATGTCCTTCAATTATTACTGATTCTATCTTTCTCAAAATTAAATATTTTTTAAAACTAAAAGAAAAATTTAGAATTAAAATATTTATAAGAATTCATATGATCAAATCTCATTTATAGAAAGATATATTAAGTTAGACTTAATTTCAAAGAGTAAAAAAATGAAAAATGTTAAGGGTAAAAAAGGAGTAAAATATGGAATTTTGTTGACCTGATGGCAAATTTGTACCTGTATGACTGATGCAGAATGTTTATAAAACGCTCAGGACATCGAAGGAGAACAATTAATAAGCAAGATTTCGGTTTCAGCCAAATTGGGCTCACAGACACCAGCAAAAATATGCATTTTTGCAGCCCCAAACAAAAGAGCCAGAGGCCCAGAAGCCGAAAGAAGAATGGCCTCAACTTCTGGCTGCTCTCACTCTTTCTCAAACGCTCCTCGCTCTCGATCCCTCTCCCTCTCCCCACCACTTCGTTTCCCTCCCTCTCCTCCATCTCCATCCCCAAAATGGAATTAATGGCACAACAGCCACGTCTAAAAGCTAGCTAGCTCTAATTAAGCTCTACTCTACTCTAGTCTACTCTAGTCCTTCATTTACAAGGAACAAGGAACAAGGACAATAATTAACAAAATCAACTGCAATTGCAGACATAAATATGGGGATATCATCGAACATCCAATCTGACATGAATTTAGTTATATAATCAACAAGGTGATTTTTTTTTTAACAATTGTACAAGTTTGGGTTGGATATATTTTTTCTTTTTGTTATATCCGCTAGGTCTGTGTAGGATATAGGAATTGGAGTTCACCTGCCTCATATCTAGATATATGTTTCAAGTATTAGTACATATATTAATTGGTACATCTATATTAGGAAAAAAAATTTGTACTTTCGGTAATTATTTGTGGGAAAGCTACATTTACCGCCTAAGTTTATCCTAACCTATAGTCTGTCCCCTTTATTTTTTAAAATCTATAATTTGCCCCCTGATTCTTTTATACTGTTCGATAATAACTTCTAAAACCATAATTTAAACTGTACGATAGCCATTTTTCGATAATGTCAATCTCTTCCAATATTTTCTTATAGTTAATAGATATTTAAATTATCAATTTTTTCTTTTTGTAAAACATTATTCTTCCTATAAATGTATATCAGTATTTTTTAAAAGTCAGTTAGCTACAAAAAAAATTATCAAAAATCTTGAAATTAATTGAACATGGTTATCAGATAGTTTAATTTAGAGTTTCAGAAGTTATTATCAGATACTATAAAAAAAGTAGGAGGCAAAGTTTAGGTTTTTAAAAATAGAGGGGGCAAAGTGTAGGTTAGACCAAATTATAGGGGGGGCTTTTGTAATTTATCAATTTTTTTGCTAAATTTATGTAGTAGACATAGACATTTATATCATATATCATGAATGGTCTACCTTAGACATATATATTTTTTAACTTATGTTGACTATTAATCTTTGGCTTCTAATATTGCTCGTATGAGTAAATTATTGCTTGTATTACTTTCATGATTTGGTTATTCCTTATTATTGGGTTAATTGTAATTACTCTTGAAGTGATTATTTCATGGAAATATTTTCAAATAAATGTGGTTGTGGAAGTGTAGTGTGTGGATAAATTTTAATTAACCCAATCTACCTAAAAATGAATAGGATATAAATATGAAAACTGTCCAACCAACTAGTGATGGGCAAGATGCAAAGATGTGGACGGGATATCCAACATAATGAATTGGATGCTAGAATACTATCATCCTAGCTAAATTCAACCAATTGACATCCCTAAATGGTTGGGACAAGATTAGCAAAGCAAGTCATAATGGATGAAATTCATGTCATGGGCAAATCCAAAAATGGGGAAGAAGAGAAATGGAAATTAGCCGAGTCTCTCACTCCCTTGATTGCTTATTTATTTATTTATTTATTTATTTATTTACACTTCATTTGAAGGAGAATCAGATAAAATAAAACAGATTCTGCTCAATTACAAATCATCTATGTGGATAAATTTTAGGCCGGAAATAAACTAGATGGAATAAATTTCACGTGAAGGACATGAATGATGATGGAACGTAGGTTTTGTGAAAATTACTGTTAAGTGATTAAAAGTGTTTATTTGGATATGCAAATTGCATATCAATTAAAAGATGATATCTAAAAATATCCAAAAGTACATTAAGTTGTTATTATTATTTGCAAAAAAAATGCATTTCTACAAATTTTTTCTTATTTTTAACTCCAGAAAGTATGAAAAATTTTATTAAAATTAATTATTTTTTAAAAAAATTTATTCAAATGATAATTGAAATTGAAAAGATAAAGTATTAAGCCATTATAGAAGATGTATACAAAGGGAAACTTACAATAAGTTTTGTACCTACACTTTGCCCCTGAAAAATCATCTGAAATTCTGAATGGCCGTTGTCAATAATGTTGCACAGTGGGCCGGACCGGCTCGGGACCAGACCGGACCGGCAGGGCCCGGTCCTGTGAAAGTTGGGCCCGGGCACGACCCGGGTTGACACGTGCCGGGTCCGTGCCGGGCCTGACGCGGTCCCGTGCCGAGCTGGGCCGAATCCGAGCTGGCCCATATAATTTTTAATTTTAAATTTGTAATTTTTATTTTTATTTTTAGTTTTAGTTTTAGTTTTAATTTTTAATTTTTAGTTAAGTGTTAAAAGGCCCTTTATATGAATACATACCTTGGGGGCCTCTAATGTTATTTTCTTTTGTAGGATTCTTAATGTCCTCCATGTCAACTCTGTGTCGATTTTTGGTGATAATTAACATATTATTATTATACATAATTTGAGAAAATAATTACTACCTGCAAAAAATAATTTTGAATACCTTTTGAAAATGTACACCAAATTAATAAATCCTTGGTATTTTTAGAAAATAATATCTCCAAATATCACATAATTTAAAATCAATTGGCAAAACCTATGCTATTTTCTAAAAAAATTAAAAAGAAGAAGAGGAGGAAGAATGAAAATGAAAACATTCTTAGGATTAAGTCCTAAAATTCTCCCTCCAAGCCGGTATCTTGTTGGCAAATTGGCATTGAAGCCCACTATTTATTGTAGCATGCTAAAGTTCAAATCCTGGCTTGTATGAGAAATTTTTCCTCTTTACAACCAAAGGGTAAGCTTTAACTGGGTGGAGTAGGATCTAAAGTAGACTTATTAATAGGATTATTTTTTGTAATTCTCTATTACATTGTAATTCTAAGTACAAAAATATTTTTTTTTGTTTTGTACAAAGAGAATTTAAATAAGAGTGATAAGATAAATTAGATATTAAAAATGTTCTGAAAAGGGAAACAACTCATCCTTTTTAGGAAAATCCGTATAATTTTTAATTTTAAATTTGTAATTTTTATTTTTATTTTTATTTTTAGTTTTAATTTTTAATTTTTAGTTTTTAATTTTAAGTTTAATTTCATTTTATATTTTTAGAAATTGATATTAAAACAAAATTTTTATAACTACTTGTTTTAAGAGTTAAACACCACCACTGGTGTGAAATTTTATTAATTTTAAAGTCAAATGGCATCTACATACCATGGAATGGGCTTTACATGACTCAATAGCGAAACGTTCCATAAAAATAAATGCAAAATAAAAGCTATGATCTGTGCTAAACAGCAAAATCAGATTAAATACAAAGTAAGTAAATAATGAGCAAGCTGTGGATTTAAGCATCTATCTCATTGGGGTTTTCTTCATCGGAACTCTTGTGGTCTTGTAATCTTAAAGCTGCAAGACCCCAATCACAGTTACATATACAAACTTCAACTGCATTTGGTGATAACCTTGCACGTTTCTCTGAAAGTACACGCTTCCCAGCGCTGAAAGCGGACTCAGATACAACGGTTGAGACGGGAACAGCTAGAACTTCTTTGGCAATGATGGAGAGTATTGGAAATTTGTTACTTTTTGCTTTCCACCATTCTAGAATGTCGGCCTCACTATTCTCCCAAATCAAGTTGAGGTATGCGTCCACTTCAGTAAGACCGGATGTTGCAGCATGGGGCCGTTTGAGGAGTTGTTCAGCCGGATTGAAAGATGATGAGCCCGACAATGATGAAGACCCGATGGTAGAGGAAGTAGTGTTCGCAACCTTATCCTTATGCCGATCGGCATAAATCTTAAATAACTCTCGCAAGTGCTCATCAATAGAGGCAGTTATAGCATGAACAGAAATATGTGTCATTTCTAAGAAACTATAATAAGCTTCAAGTATCTGTTGCGTACCCGTGATTCTTACGGTTGGGTCTAGTGCAAATGCAAATAAGTAGATCGGGGGGTATAGTACTGAAATATAAAAACCATTTTTCTTTCATGGCTTTAATTGTGTCTTTTAAGAACTCGTCATCTTTGTATTGGTTAAAAACCCATGCAATATTGACCATATGCATTAAAACTTTGTGCGATGTAGGATAGTATACACCAGAGCAAAAAATAGTGGCACAATAAAAATATCACAACACAGCAGCCAATTTTGACAGTTTATCTCACATCTCTTGTTTCAAAATTATTTTTTTCTCTGACATTTATAAAACATGTCATGTGTGCAGCAAATGGCATCGCATCTATCAACATCTTGTAAGTCAAGTTCCATCGGGTAGGGCAATCAAGTTTAAAACGTTTCCAACTAAAATTGAGGCCATTTTCTAGACAATATTGCTTAAACTCTTTAAAAACTTTGGTCTTTGACTTAAAATAATGGATTGCTCACCTAATTGGAGTAATTTCATTACTCAAAACTTGAAAACCTTTTTGGACAGCTAAGTCTAAAATATGACATACACACCTAATATGAAAAAATGCGGCATCATGGACAAGTTCTGGTGATTCCTTCAATGTCTCAGCCGCGACATTGTTGTTTGATGCATTATTAAATGTTATGCCAAAAACCTTGTTATGACAAAAAAAATTATTTTAAAGTGCTCATCATACTAGTTTCTGAAACCCATGCAGTGAACATCTACGTCTTACCTTGTGGCAGAAGTTCGGGTTGATGGCTTGTCGAGGTTTGTTGAGAACCATCTCCTTCACCAACATTCCCTACTGCCGTTGGCTCCACCTCCTCAACGTCATCATCAGAAAGTTGATCGTTGAGCCCCAAGTAGTATTGACTCATATCGAATTGCTCGTCATCGTCAGTTTGTTGGATATGAGTCTCACGGGTCGCCGGTTGAGAAAGGCCACTGAAAAATGACCTCAAACCGATGCGGGATGAAGAGCTTGAGATATTTCCCTTTCCTCTTGATGCCATTAGTGTGATAAAAAATTGAGCAGATCACGAGCTTCGAAAGTAATTAAGGATTGATTGAGAAAAAATGAAAAAAAATAATATTGAGTGCTTTAAAGAAATGAGAGAATATATTAGTAGAGAATGAAAGATTGCTAAGATTGATGTGAAGAAATTGTGGAAATAGCTTCCCTATTTATAGGGGAAGACCTTTTTTTTTTTTTTATTTATTTATTAAAAAGCCCTTAGAAAATAGTTGTTGGGGGGGGAGTAATTTTTGGGGTCAAAAAACGACTGCTAGCCATTAGAGGGACTAAATGTGCAATTTTTTCTTTTTTTTAATTTTTCGGAGCCATTGGAGCAGGTGACCGTTGGCGCCGCCGGTCCCATGCCAGTCTCCGTGCCGTGCCGAGCCTAATAGCGAATTAGGCCGTGCCGAGCCCACTTCACTTCCCTTCTTCCTTAGGGTCAGTAAACGGCCCACCATTTGCCGAATTTCTACCCGCCCGTGCTGTGCCGGGTTTAACCTGTCACGGGCCTTGCTTGACGCAAGCCGGTCCCAACCTGGCCCAATGTTCACCACTAGTCGTTAAGCCTGAGAGAGAGAGAGAGAGAGAGAGAACCTCAGCTTTTTGCCCTAGCCTTCTTTCACGAAGAAACTCTGCCTCCAAAATTTTTAAGTCTGACGAGTTAGCCCCATCTAAAACTAGTCGGAGAAATTTCTTTGTTCTTTTTCATGTCAATCTATCTCATTCAATTTTATTCCTTTGTTCTAATGCTTTTCGTCTTTATCAGTAATATTTTCCCCACACCAGAAGCATCCTGTTTTTCGTTTTTTTTTTCGTCTCTTTTAAAGTTCTCTATAATTCGTATTTTTCTATATATGATTCAAAATCTTAGCCTATAAAAATCAGGATTTAACTCAATAACTCCCCAAAGAAAAATTCCATCTTTTCATCTCAATCCCGGTTCCAGTAGCACGTCAATACTGCAATTTTTCCTATATGCCATCAATCAACAAGGTAATAGAAAAAAAAAATTAACGAAGCTTATAACAATTAACAACCAAGAAACATCAAACAGGCAATTAAAAAAAATAAAAAGTTCCCTTGAATACCAGGTAAGTTCATTATCAGTCAATGGGTACATGCACTTCCTATCCTATGCAACTGAAGATGATGTGACCAGTTGACCACAGGGTTTCATAAACCTCACTATTGGCTTATCTTTGTTGTCAAAAGTAAAACCAATATACATAATTAAGCTCCTAGACCAATAAAAAGTTCCTCTTCGATTAGAGGAAAGGAGTAAAAGCCCCAAAATCTATTACTTCAATTGCTAACAAACCTACTAAATTCAATTATGAAGTGATTAGTGTTTATCACTATTTATTTATGAACCTAGCTTCAAATCATTGATAAAAAGTCAATTAAGAGAAAATGGACAGCATAATACCAACCTGTAGGCCATTAGCCCTTGGTCTTATTGTGTCTACTTTAATTGGTGCAATCTCGAGATTAAGAGGAGCAACTTATCGTTCGTAAGGGATGACAAAAATTCTGTTTTGAGTTCTCTTAAAGTGGCTCAAGTTGCTTTTGAAGATGAAATTCGTCAAGTAGAAAACCACAATAGCTGCAACTGTCAAGTTGCAAGTCTACTTGCCACTAATAACTTAGGATTTGCTGTAGGTAGCCACCCAAAAACCCAATTAGCTTGTAAAATTGTTTCATGAGGTGGAGGCTGAGGAAACCTATTTTTCAAGATACAGTGACATCTTAAATTGACATCACTTAGGGATGGAGGAGTTAGGAAAAAATGATTCAAGGTTGGGTATAGAGGAAGGTTAAAGATAGCCTAGAATCACAATTAGAGATGAGGGAGTGAATAAAAATGTCAGTGGGTACAATTATAAAATACATGGTTATGGGGTTTGATTAGTATGGTTTTTGGAAATGTAAAGGTCAATTGGAGCATTAAGCCCCATAGTAGCAACAGACTAGCATACGGAGCTAACATTTTCAAAGGGCAAATGGTAAGTATTCTAAAGTAGAGGGATGAAAGTGTAGGTTAATATAAACATAGCGGTTATTGAAAATTTTCCTGTAAGTAAAAAAAAAAAAAACATTTTCATATAATTTTAGACGTATCCATCATGTTAAAGGGACAATCCTTCATGGCTTTGTAATGTATTTCTGATTGATCAATGGATGGCCTATGGCATTGCTTAAAAAAATCAAAGGGACAAAAGGCCTCACTTTTTATAGTTTAGGGGACGATTTGAGCTGTTTTAAAGTTTGAAGTTTCCAAAATCAAAGATGGTTTAGGCGAGTTAAGTGGATTTCTAAATGCATCAGTGACCCTCAAACTTTGTAAATTCAGTCAACTTAGTTTTTAAAGTAAAACTTGGACAGCACCAAGTTAAAAACTTTCCAACTAGCTTCGAGTTGGTCCACAAAGAGCCTAAAGTGCTTACATGTGAGTGACACACATCCGTCCTCCTTATTGAAACTGATGCTGAGGCTGAGATGAACCCACCGACCTCATTGCAGATAAAAAATACCACAAAATCGAAATTGATAAATGATCAATCTCGATCCTCTCCAAAAAATTTACACTTGTCCTACAGTCAATGGCTGACAGCATTCCTTGCGGCCTCAAAGGCAACTCCCCCCTGCGCTAACCAAAAGTCATAAAAATCCTTGGGCATTGTTTCCTTCATCGCCCTTTAACCCATCGCCACTAATGTAGGAATCCTCTAATAGAGATGAGAGCGTGACCATCATTAGGGATCTGATGAGACCTTGATCGCAAGGATCCGCAATGGTTTTCATGGTCACAATTTTTTTTTTCTGAATTCACATAACTAGTAGTGAATTGGAAGGAATAATGGATTGAGTTGGCTTTGCTGCAGGTGGAAAACATGGTTGTGGAACTCCTAGCTGGTAAACCACTCCTAGCTACAATCGGCTATGACACAGGTTGAAGGACAAAGAAGCTGACAACGCATCCCTCTGATGCCTTTAATTCGTCATCCCTTGATTGAAATTGGAAACCCTAGCCTCTCCCCCAAAACAAAAAGAACCCAAGACCATTAAGACAGTTTTGATGCTTTTCAGGTTTATAACAGTCTCAGTTAACATTGTCTGCCCTTATTTAATGTTTGGACCAACTTGATCTTATCTTAAAATTTTAAGGGCTGTTATGGTTTGGGTTAAACTTAGAGGACTAAATCGTCGAGTTTGTAAAGTACGAGCTGTTGGTGCATTTAGTCCCAATCTTAAGGGTCAATGCCTGACCGGAACTTTTCGCGTTCACTTTCTTATAGACCTCCGCCAAAAGATAGAATATTGACGACATTAATAGGTGTAAGATGTGGAAATCAGATGAGTAAGAATTTTTTTTTAAATTTTAGATTTTTTCATTAATTGGGAAAAAATAATGATATTTTTAGGAGATTTTAAAAAATAAAATATATTTTACTGTGCTTATTGTTTAGATTTCTAAATCATTACAATTTCTTAATTTTAATACTAAACTTTTAATATTCTAACAGATGTCAATCAATATAGAGATTAACTAATTTATATATTAACTTAATATAATTAGACATAAAAAAATCAGTCACAGACATCAAAGTTTTAGTATTAGGCACCAAATTAACTAATTTATACATTAATCTAACATGATTAAACACTAAAAGCATTACTTGATACTATAATAACAGTTATAGGCACTAAAACAATAATATTAGACACTAGAATGATAGTACTAAACACCAGACTAACTAATTTATATACCAATATAATATAATTAGACATAAAAAAAGAAATACTAGACACCAAAACAATAAATATAGACACCAATTTATTTGATATATGACACTAATTTTACATATATATATATAAAATTGAGATTATGCTAACATTTTTCATTTGAAAATATGAGATTTTTTTTTCTCTTGTAGGTCCGTGACCTATTTTTTTGTAAATGTTGTTGGAGTTTTTGGTGAAATGAAATGTATACCTTTGAATATGTTTTCTTAAAAATAAAAAAAACTATCTTATTCCTTTAGTTTGACTTTCACCTCTCGGGATGAACGTCCGTTGAACGTCCATGTGTGGATGATATAAGTAATCCCGTCTTCGTGGTTCATAGTTCATACCATGAACCAAATCTATAACTGACGGCGTCTGAATGCAAATCCGGCGCACGATAACAACGCCATCCTAAATTGCTCGACGGTGCATATCGTCAGACGTGGCAGCTTTCATATTTCCACCACCACGGACGGATATATCCCAAAACTCCGCTCTCCTCGAGTTCCCAAATCAAAGGGGAAAAAAGAAAAAAGAGAAAAATAAAAGAAACAGAAGAAAAACAAAATCTCTTGCCCAGCAGTCGGATTCAACCCAGATTCACTTTCGGACTCAGCAGCACCGAAGAACTAGCCCTAGAATTTCGAGATCTCCTCAAGAAGATGATGAGTGGAGGGAGTGTTTATTGGGGGCGAAGAGATAAGAGTAAGGACATAAAGGGAATAGTTGTGCTGTTCGCCTGGACTTCGATTCACCAGAAGCAGCTGAGTAGTTTCGTTTACTTATATTCCTCTCTTGGCTGGAATTCGCTCGTCTCCCATGCCGATTTCCTCTCCGTGTAAGTTGTTCGGATGTAATCTCTACTGGACCGCAAGAAATTTTATTATTTTTTCCCTTTCTGTGGTGTAGCTCTGAATTGTTTTAGGCTTATGGCTTCTCAACCTTGCAATTTGAGTTTTTTCTTTTATGTTTAATTCGTTAAGAAGTAGCTTGTGCTTGTGAATTGCAATATCCTAGAAATTTGAGTTCCCCTTTCACTTCTCAATAACGTAATTTTCACTTTTTCCGGGGTTCGGGAACTCGTACTTCGTTTATGGCTTGTTTAAGTGTTTGCTTCGAAGAAAGTGTTTATACGAAGTGGTCCGCAAACATTATGTCCTTCTATTGACCGAGGAAGTGAAGCTGTTGGAACGGAAAGCAGCAACGTCGATGAGTGTAAAATTTCAGTAGCATTTCATTCATCAAAAGTTGAGATTTTGAGGGTAATATTGGAAACCAATCAGGAAGTTTTTTGAGTGAAATGATCAAGGATGACTCTGATTAGGGTTTGGCTGAATATTACATAACTTGATGCTCGGTAGTAATGCTTCTTACGCTTCAGTTTGAATCTCTTTGCTTATTCTTAGTTTTTTCTCCTCAATTTCATCAATCAGGAGGCAGTCTTCAGTCCCAGTAGTGTTGATTTGTTGCAGTTTAGGACTAGGTAAGATTTAAGAGGAGGGTAAATGGCTTCATGTTAATTACTAAAATTTAGTTTATTGAGATGCAACGGCGGTGGCTGTCATGATCAAACCACTTCTTGACTTGTGCTTTGTTTGTGATTTTTTAATGAAAAGACCATGCTTTGTTATATTAAATCACATCATTTTCTTCCCTGGTTATGCAGATTTGATCCTGATAGGGCACTGTCACTTGCATACGTTATTCTAAGTGAGCTCATCGAGGTTAGCATCATTTACTTGTTCACTAATATTTTCTTATTATTTAATATGGTTTTCTTGATGTTTCAGTTGATCTTAACGTTACAAGTGATTCAGACTCTATGGTTGTTGCAGTTCATGAAGACTACCAGACAAATGTGTGGTTGTCTTGTTAAAAAATGACAACTTGATAAAATACTTCATTTGTGTTTGCAGGAGTTAAAAGTAAAACCATGTCCCTTAGTTTTTGTGGCGTTCTCTGGTGGTCCTAAAGCTTGCATGTACAAAATGTTTCAGGTATTTCTAGCTATAATTTTGCCTTTTACTTTAAATGTTTGGTCACCTTCTTCCTTTTATTTATTTTTTTTCCCCTTGAAAGAAATGATTGAAAGTTTAATTCTTATATAGTAAGCGGTAGAGTGCGAATGATTTGAACCCATTTATGCAGATTATTCAGGGAAAGTGTGAAGGTCAGCTTGATCTGGTATAGCATATGGATCTACAGAATTTGTTGTTGATAAATTTCACCCTCCTACTTCAAACAGATTAAATGCTAAATGCTTGCTGTTTTCGTTCTGTTCATTTGTAGGAGGAAAGCTGTTTGGTTCGTAATTGTGTTTCTGGATACATTTATGATTCAAGTCCCTTAGATTTTGCAAGTGATCTGAATGCCCGATTCACTTTGCATCCTGCCATACGGAAAATGCCTGGGCCATCAAAACTGTTTTCATGGGTTGTCAAAGGTGTTGCTTCTGGGTTGGATGGCCTGTATCTTACTAGGTTTGAGTCACAACGTGCTGAATATTGGCAGGCATTATACTCCTCTGTGGTAAGTCACTTTTCCCTTGAGCTTATGGAAGTTGCTTTCCATACGTAAAAGTAACTCATTTCGTTTCGTAGGAGTTTGGTGCTCCATTTCTCTTCTTATGCTCAGAGACTGATGATCTTGCACCCTTTCCGGTAATTGGTGACTTTGCCAAACGCATACAAGATCTTGGAGGAGATATTCAAATTGTGAAATGGAGTGGGACTAGTCATCTAGGTTTGTGGCTCCTGTCTGCTATTGCTTTCATGCAATCCAAGTATGGTGACTTTTTAGACATTAGCTCTTTTTTGGGATCCATCTGCTCTAGGAATCATGATTTGTGAAAAAAAAAAAAAATCTTGTTGGTCTCTCTGATAAAGCATTATTCTGTTTTGGAACTTAATTTTTATCTGAAATTTAGGATTGTCACTAATTCCATCAACTTTTTTGCTAATGGTTTCTATGGATTTATGTGTGAATTTAGCCTAGCTTATACAACATTTAACAACTAATGTAACATTGAATATCAACCATATGAGAGTGTGTTAACAGTAAATGATTTGGCAGTGTGACTCTTTTAACATCAGATGAAAATTGCCACAGGTTTTCATGATAACAGTATATGATGTTTCATATTTATCTAAGTTTGATTACTTGTGATTTCTCGAGCGATTTCCTATATTCCAAGGTGGTGTTTCATCATCGTCTCAGAGATAAGCTAATTAATGTTATTTGTTACTGTTTCAGAACATCACAAGCATTATCCTATCCAGTACCGAGCTGCTGTGACCAATTTCCTGGAGCAGGCAGTTTCAGTTTATATTCATAGAATCCAACAACTTAGAGAAAGAATGGGCATGCATGACCAGATTTCTGAGGTAATATGTGACCTTCAGAAAGCTGCAGTCAACTCAAACCAAAGCCTTACAAGAGTTGCGGTCAGCCCTAGTGACCACTTCTTCTTACCAAGTTCAGTAGATTATCACACTAGTCAGGAGTCTGGACCTTTACAGAAAGAACATAAAGAAAGGTCAATCTATCTGCCCGAACCACCAAGCCTTAACGCACACAGTGTCCTTGGCCAAGTCCTGTTTGATGTGTGTGTTCCCAGGAATGTTGAGGGCTGGGATATTAGATTGTCAGGTTCTCGGAAGGGCCAGCCTTTTGCCTCTGGCCGGAAGCATCCTCCTTTCTTTGGGTTCAAGTGCAATCGTCGGTCAAGACTATAATTGATGCTTAATTTGGGTTAACGGCAGATTTGTCTTATGTCGGGTATGCTAAAGCCTGAAGACTTAACGGGGAGCCGGAGCCCCATACCTACAGGATGGTAGACCGGGGTGTTCTTTTTTCAACAAGCAAGTAGCAACTTAAGATCTAAACTTGGGTGACTTGATCTTTTGGTTCAGTGAGTGAGCTAATCCTCTAGCATGAAGTGTACAGGGAGAGAGGACTGTAGTTGTGACTGCATTTACATATACCCAAGTGTAAGGTGAGGCCTTGTCCACACCTGGTTTTGTACAATACACGCTAAGGTGCGCAATGGGCAGAATTTGGGGGCGGAGCAGAGGAAGAGGTTGGCTTGTCGTCCGATGTAAAATGAAAAGCGATATAACGCCTGTACAAAGTCTTTGTTTTCTTTTGTACATCTTCTCCTGAAATAATGGGTATGCGCTCTCTTTGTTGTTATTATTATTTTTATTTTTATTTTATACTCAGAATTCATTATAACTCGAGATGGGAAGGGGGGGAATCCATCTTAAAGGGGTGAGATGGTCGAAGTGATAACTACCACAAAAGTTGCCGCCTAGCTGATGTGGAGAGTGTTGAAACTTCTTGCACCAAAAATTGATATTAGAAGGTCCTTATGGTGTGTGTTATCGTTATCGGGGAGTCAACATTTGTTAAAAATAGAGAATGAGAAAATGAGAGCAAATGTATGGAGCCATTGTGATTTATGAGGGTTTGAATTGATTTATCGTGCTCGCCCAACGAAATGGCCTTGACCAAACTAGGCTAAGGATGGATAAAAACCCAATCAATTGATTTTCCTAGCTAGAACTCAAATTAAAATTTGCAAATCTTACTAGGGCGAAGGAAAGTAAATGGGTACAACCCAGATATTACACTTTTTTTGACAGTGAAATTCGATGATAAAAGATGGGAATCTTCAAGTTCTCAAATTATGACCAAATCTTGACGCTATATTTGCTACAAGTGACAAATTTCTCAAATCTCATAGAGAAGAGTAGGTGAACTGACGCAAGATACCAATGAACCAACACATTGGTGGGCTTGAAGACGAATTGTAAGGCACTAAGAAAGAACTAATTGATCTCAGGAAAGAGGAATAGCAAATTAGGATAACCGATGGGAGAAAACCCAATAGCAAGTGAACAACAGAACACAAGACTACAAAATTAAGAGAAACCAACAAAAATAAAACCAGAGAAATTAGGGATTTGAAGGGAAGAAAAAGGGCTCCCAAACAAGAATAACACTGATCTGAATGAGCCAGAAAGGGACAAAAATCAAGGGAGATGGAATGCGGAGGTGCCGGAGGGTTTAGGGGCTTAGTTGAAGCATGGACTGGTAGGTGAGTTAAAGTACGGGGTGGCATGGGGTGTAATTTTTGAAAATCTAAAGGCTAAATTACAATTCTCGAAAGAGGGTCGGGTTTGACCCTCGAGTTAACCCGAGTGGGTCAATTAATGCAGTTGGATTAATTCCCAAAAGGTTTATCCGAGCTGACTGTACAGTTTTTATAGCATATGTTTTTACATAAACTAGAAATTCATTAAAATTTTGATTAAAGAAACAAAGGAAAAGTTTTCCAAGCAATCATTAGAAATTTTAATTTTTAAATGAAATAAAACATAAAATTTTAATAGAGAATTTACCATATATATAATGATGATTAAATTTTTTTATACCCATTCCATCCATTTCCATTCCATCCTAAAAAGGATTTTTTTTTTTACAGTCCAAAAACTGATAAAGCATTTTTTAAAAGTTTTTTTACACCTAATTTACCTTAATACCATCATTTAAAACTTTCATTACATAAAACTCAAAAAGAAAATTTTTATTTTTAATTTTTATTAAAATTCTCACTTCACAAAACCTTAAAAAGAATATTTTTTTAATCATCACTTAAACTCTTGCTATGAAAAACCCAAAAAGGATTTTTTCCCTTAATTTTAGTTTCAATGGAAAAAAATAGAGAAAGTATCATAAACTGCATATATCTTACTCTCCGTGTTCAGACAAATGCATCATTCGTTATAGAACGAAGGTAGTATATACTTAGAAGTATGTGCAAGTACAAAGTATTAGATGATACTTAGTAAATGTTAGGGGAAGGGAGTATATGGAGGGGAATTTGCATGTTTATTGAAATCTGGAGAATGACAAGTCACAAAAGATTAGGGGAATCTGCTTGTTTTTTGAAACACGGAGGTTGTCAAGCCACAAATGGTAAGAATTGCGCTTAACGGGGCTTAAACTCAACTCTTGGGCTTGGTATGTCAAAGGGTGAAAAGGGGCTGGGTTTTTTTTTTAGTAGCTCAAGCTCAAGCTTTAGTTGAGGCTATTTGAGCTAGGCCAATTTGAGTTCAAACTTGAGCTCGAGCCTGAAAATAGGCTCAAACTCTTTTAGGGCCAAGCTTGTTAAGTGCATAATATGTATATCATTTTACCATTATTTTGTGTACTTTACAGCAATAATTGCTTGAATTTGGTACAATTCTAGTGTTATTCTTGTGTTTTTTTGTTTACAAGCAAAGACGATTATAACAAAAGAAGGGTAATTTACAAGCTATTTTTGGACTTTTTATTGGCGGATTTAGGCTTAGATGGAAAAATAAAAGTTTTAGCATTTCTCTTAGCTTCATATAGGTTCTTGAATCATCTCAATTAGATACCTATACACAAAGTTATGCTCAAAATACTAAAAGGTGTCGATGTTGGCAAGTATTGGTGCTATAGCACCAAGACATGCGTTGTTTATAAAAAATCTCAGCCAACAGTCGTGGAAGAGGATCTCTTTCAACCCCAAACCCTTCAGACACATTTTTTTGATTAGTTTTCTTAATGTTTTCATGAATTACGGAGCTAGGAAGCCATTTTTATAGAGATTATTGCTTGGATTTGAGTGAAAGCTCTTCCACAGCATAGATTCTTACTTGGATTTGGGTCTTTTAACCATAACTCCTATTTTTTTTTAGCTTGAGATTCTTTTAAATATGTGTAGATTTATTGTTTTTATGAATGTTATGAATTATTTGGGATGATTTGATGCTTGTAAATACATAACCCATTGATTATTTCCATGTTTTGTTGGTTCTTTTAGCCTGTGCTTGAATGTGTTCTTCATTTGTTGGCCACTTGTATTGAACTAATTGCTATAGTTAGAAAAAGACCCGAGAGAAGTTTCTGAGGTTGGAATAAGGCTAATAGACTGTGTGTAATAGGTAGATTCAGGAGAATTATCATTCCTGCAAGACCTTAGAGGAGAACTTGCGCTTAGGGGTTTTTAGGGCACTGGTTAGCATGAGAATGTCTAACAGGGTTCTAAAGAGTTAATGGGCCATACTTTGAAATATAAGGGTTGATACTTTAGAGTTTTCTGGCCTATGACTTTCAGGAAGTATGATTTAGGTTATACAGGTATTTGTATCAAAGCTATGTCTATGTAGCAATCATTTGGTTAGAATTCCTTAGAAACCTTATAAATATGTGTTTAGGATAGTTGGGATTTTTGTTTCGTTTGGTAGTTGAGTGATCCATAATTTTGATAGTTTAGTCTTTTATTCCTTGTTTTCATGATTTGTTTCCTCTAGCTAAAGTGAGGTCACTATACTTACTGTACGTTGGTATTTAATAGAATTCTTTGTCATACAATTTTCTATAAAATCTACACTTACTCACTACTTCTACAATTGACACTGTACACCTGCAAATGAAATTGGAGTTAAGGTTGAAAAGGTTTTTTTTAAAAAAAATTTCTTTCTCATGATAAATTTTTTTGCAACGTTGCCAAGAAATTGTTAAAGACTTCCATCAAGATCATTGTGGTGATTTTGCTTTAGATTAGAGTTATGTTAGTTGCTTGTATATATTCTTTTTAGATTAGAGTTATGTTAGTATGTTAGTTGCTTATATATATTCTTTTTTTTTTTTATTTTGTTTTAGTGGTTACGGATAGAGTTTTTTGCTACTTTTCTTAAATTGTAAAGGAAATGGTGGAATAACTCCATGTTCACACGTAACTACTTTCCTTCAAATTCACCAAAACTTCATTTTTTGTACTACTTGCATCAAGCTTTTGCTCTTCTTATTAGAAACCATTTTTGTAAGTGTTTTAACTTATTCTTCATAGAAGTTTCTTCAAATTCATGCTTTGAGATGTCTTAGCTTGAATTTTATTTTTTGATTTTTATGGAATGTGGAGATGGATTGTTGCTTGATGGATGGGTATAGCTTGTATATTATAAGAGTTATCTTGGTTTTGACTTCTCAATTTATATGGATATGCGTGATTTAATGTTATGGATTATAGGAAGAGTAAAGGATGTAGTATGATTGCCTTTAGGTTGGACTAGCATTTGAATATGAAGAATATTATCATTTATCTTTATTTGTGGGTTGTTGGAAATAAAGGGTTGGATATGTTATTACCTTAATGTTACATGAATTCTTAGTGGTTTAGTATTGATTAAGTTTTGGAGAATTTGCTTATACCTTGTGTATTTTTTTCCTTGGTTTTATTGGTAGTTCAAATCTACATGAAAATTATTGAAGAGACATTTCACCCACCATCATTCTTCTTCACTGGAGTCCATGTAGCCACTTCCCACCTCCACCATAATTCCACCACCACCACCATAAGTTTGGAGGAGTTGTCAGAGGCAAAACTACTTCACCTCCCGGGTAAGATTCCTTTTTCTTTTCTTTATTTGTAAATATTAAGGACAATGCTTATTTTAAGTTTAGGGGAGAGAATCTTACATGAAGATTTTGTTACTTTGTTTGCTTTTGTTTTGTTTTATATTGTTTACCTAAGTTTTAGGTAGTTGTATTTAGCTACATTTTAGTTATGAGTTAAATTTTGGACAATTTTATAAATTTCTTTTTCTTTTCCTTCAAAGTTTTCATATTCTTTATTCTTTTCTTTTGATTGTTTGTATATAGTTATATATAGATAGATAAATTATTAATTCTTTATTTTCTTTAGGTTGCATTTAATTATGTTTGAGTTTAAGCTAATGAGAGAAGATGATATATATTGCTATACTTTGATTCTTGTGATTTTAGGATATTTTTCATCTTGGATGATTTACCCAATTTGAGGTCTTGTTAAGTTAATATTTCTCTCATTATATATTCTACATATTACTAATATGCTTAGCTTAGTGGTTGGTTTGAATGAAGTGTTTGTTAATCATTGGACTATTGAACTTTGTCTTCTTTAGTATTTGTTTGATTATTTCTTGAAGTACGTGTTAGCACTTATCTTATGGAGTCATTTAAAGCCTTAATAAATTCAATAACTGATAATATGCTTAAAAGATTAATTTCTTTTTTTCTCTATTCCAATGTTTCAACTCACTTAGTAACCATGGTCTTCTTCTAAGACAAGAGTGGATCTTCCCATAAAATGGTGATTTAAAATATGAGTATGCAAAGTACTTTGAGTATATACTTGTTTAGTAATCAAAAGTCTTCTTCTGAGACAAGAGTTGACGTTCGCGTAAAATAACAAGTAACAACAAAAAAAAGAGCAATAATAGAAGAATTTATGCAAAAAGAAAAAAAAGAAAAAAAAATAAGAAAAGAGAAAAAAAAAAAGAAAATAAAGAAAATAAAAATAAATTCAAGTAAAGAGAGTGTAGAAATATGAAAAAGGCCCTTTTGACTCCACTTGTTAAGTTTTTTTCACTTATCAAGTCATATGAAAAATAAATTTTAGAGCTGGAATACTTAATGCTAATCTTAATGTGAAATAGTCCATTTATTAATATTTACTGATTTTGAGTAGCACTAATATAAATAGATTTGGTAAAGCATACACTTTCATGTGACAAACTATGAACTTAGTGAGAAATCAATTGAGTTAAGAGTTCGGACAAAAAATATGAAAGAATCACTATGATCATTATTTTGTTTTTATTCTTAAGACTTGACATCTACTATGACTAATTCAAGTAACTTCTATAATTTGATACATAGTTAGTGTAGGTTAGGTTGTTATTCTCCATTATTTGTTTTGTATGTTTGTGTTGTTAGTATAACTTGTATGTTTAGATGAACTCTTGTGATATGATAGGTTAGGTTGATTCATTCATTTGTCTATTTTTTACGTAATTAGTTATTTATTATTCTTTTCTTTGCTCAAGACAAGCAAAGTAATAAGTTTGGGGGTCTGTTAAGCACATAATAGGTCTATCATTTTACCTTTATTTTGTGTACTTCATAATAATAATTGCTTGAATTTAGTGTCATTCTAGTGTTATGCTTATGTTTTTGCAGATGAAGGTGAGTGGAGCAAAAGAGGGATAACTTTCAAGCCATTTTGGACCTTTTTTTTATCAAATTCAAGCCTGGATGAAGAATAAAGTTGTAGCTATTTTTCATAGCTTCACATGGGTTCTTGAATCATTTCAATCAGACACCTGTGTACAAAATTTTGCTCAAAATACTAAAAGATGTCAAAAGCTAGCGAGTATTGGTGCTGCAGTGTTGAGGCATGCTCTGTTTATTAAAAGCCTCGGCCAGCAGTTGTGTAAGAGGATCTCCTTAGACCCTAAACCTTCCAGACTCAATTTTTTGGCTAGTTTTCTTAGTATTTTCATGGATTATGAAGCTCAAAAGCCAATTTTCATGGAAATTCTTGCTTGGATTGAAGTGGAAGTTCTTATACAACATGGATTTCTACTTGGATTTGGTTCTTCTAACCCTAACTCATCTTTTTCTTTAATTTGAGATTCTTGTAAATATGTGTAGATTTGTTGTTTGTACAGATGTTGTGAACCATTAGAAATGATTAGATGCTTGTAAATATATGACTCATTGATTATTTCTCTAATTTGTTGGTTCTTTTAGCTTGTGTTTGAATGTGTTCTTCATCTATTGGCCATTTGTGTTGAACTAATTGCTAGACTTAGAAAAAGACTCAAGAGGGGTTTTCAAGGTTGGAAGATGGCTAATAGACCGTGGGTAATGGGTAGATTCAGGAGAATTATCGTTCCAGCGAGGCCTTAAAGGAAAACTGGAGTTTAAAGGTTCTTAGGACAACTGGTTAGCATGATAATATCTAATAGGGTTCTCAGGAGCTAATTGGTCCTATCTTGAGAGATGATAGTTTATATTTTAGAGTTTTTCGGCTTATGACTTTCAGGAAGTATGATTTGAGTTAGGTAGATACTTGTGTCAAAGTTATGTCTACAACCATTTGGTTATAACTCCTTAAAAATCTTGTAAATATGTGTTTAGTATAATTGTGATGTTTATTTGAAGTGGGGGCTGGGTGATCCACAATTTTGGTAGTTTAAACTTTTATTTTTTATTTTCATGATTTGTTTCTTTTAGCTAAAGCAAGGTCACCATACTTTGGTATTTTATAGAATTCTTTGTCATACAATTTTCTGTAGAATTAACACCTGACTCATTATTATTACAATTGATATCGTACACTTGCAGGTGAGATTAGAGTTAAGGTTGAAAAAGGTTTTTTTATAAACTTTTGTCTCATGACAAAGCTTGAGCCAGAAGAAACCCAGCTTATGAGCTCACGAGCTTAACGGGCCTAACCCTTTTAGCCTTCTTCATCCATTCTGTTAGTCCTATCGCTTTTGTGGCTTTGTGTTCTACTTCTCAAATTTATTCTCCGATATTCAATTGATTGAACAAGGTTAGCAATGCCGACGATGCTTAGAGTCAATGGAGCTTGCCTTTTTTTTTTTTCTTTCATGCATCAAACTAGGTTGTTTTGATTTTCAGGTGGGAATAGAGTTCTGGTTTTTAGGTGAATCAGATCAATTAGTCCAACATAATCGACTAAATTGTTTTATATTTCTGCAATCCTACCACAGGCCCAAAGAGGGCCCATTTGAACTTATATATTTGCCATCATCAATGAGTCCTAGTGATTGCACTTTTCTCATTTGGCCTTTTCAACAAAGGCCTTGCCCCTTCGATCTTATCGCACTAGGGTTGGCTAAATGATGAAGTTTGGGGCATCTTCATAAGCCTAGAAAATGACACAACAACCAATACATGATTGTGTGGCTCCACAGTTAATGTATTGAGGAAAATGATGGCACATTTATAAAGTTGACAAAATTAGGGTAGAGAAGTAAAAGATTAAAAAGTTTAGGATAACTTCTATAATTTTCCCTTCTCTGGTTATTTATGTATAAAATTGCAAATTTAGTTCTCATCTTTCATCTAAGTTATAGTTATGACACTAAAAATTATATGTGTCATTCAAGCTAGACGAGCTTTCAAGCCGAGTTCAAGTCTGTCTCAAGCCAAGCTTGAGCTTAAAAAATTGGGTTCGAGCAATTCAAGCTCGAGCCCAGGTAGCACCAAACAACAAAATTGGGCTCGAGTTTGGCCCAACACATTTTCACCCTTAGAAATGTTTGAGATCCTGCCAATTAGACGTCTGCTGATGATTAGTTTGAAGTATTTTAATTTTAGTAGTATATATTCATCCAATTGGAAAAAAAGAACTTTAAGTTCAATGGTCCTTTTAATATAAACATAACTTAGATCATATTTGTTAAAACATAATAGTTTTATTGGTAAAAGTAATTTTTTTTCGAGAAAAGGAAGCATAAACACATGTTTTCCAATAATAAGCCTAAATGCATGATTTTCTCTAAATCGCGAACCAAAACTAAAGTATACATGCTTGGTTCATGTGTCTTTTTTTTTTTTTTTTTTTTTTACAATTTAATATCTAATTAAATAAATTGTGTCAAATTTGGATCTAAAAAATACTTATAATTTAAGCTTAAGTCACTTTATATGTCTTTACACTTATTATTATTATTATTATTATTATTATTATATATTGCAGTTTTAAATTTTAACAAAAATATTCAAGTGTAAAAACTAAATAAATTGATAAGGTTTGTGGACATGTTTGTTTTGAAAATTTAAATTTAGTGGCATTTTTTAGTTTTTTTTCCATAAAAAAATACTTAACAAACATAGAATACAATGACTATATATTAACACATTCTTTGAATATAAATAAAGTGTATGTAATTAGTATATATTTAATAATATATATCAAAATTAATTTTTAATAAATTTGTCCAAGAAACATGCCAATTAAATTGAGTCGTACAAACGATGTTGAGGCGGTGATGTATGTAAAACATAGGCATGCACATGTGCAGAGATGGACATGCATGATGGTGATGCATGGGTTGGATTACCTGTACAGCGTGTTAGATCATAAAGAGAAATTTGGATGGATGTTGATGATGGTGGAGGAGAGATTAGATTCCAGAGGAAGATGATGGCGAAGAAGGAAGAAGAAGAAGAAGAAGAAAAAGAAGACGCCACAAGGCTTGCGGGAACAGGCAATTGTACTTTTTCATCTTCATCTGGCGTCGAACAACTGGAACAAGGCCGTGTCCGTCTCACCCTCCCCATGTTTTCAGCTCTTGCCCCTCACCCTCACCGTCACTCTTCCTCCAAGGTGAAGGCACCATTACCATCTCTCTCTGCCCCAATATTTCATCCTTGATTAATCTTAATGCTTATACGCTCTGTACGTAGATGGGGATGGTTTCTTTTAAATCCCTTTCTCGATTTATTTATAGAAAAATATATTCAGGGTCTTCTGCGACAACTCATGACGGCTCTCGGACTTTTCTATTTCATCGAAATGTTACCGTGAAGTGGAGATGTTTAGATTCTGCAGGATGCATTGCAACCCGCGCCATTTTCTGTTCCCCTGCAATATGCATGTTTCCGATCCATGTTTTTCACCGGAGCTTAAATTGCTTCTTGTTGATGATAATATGTTCAGTATATAATTAATATATTTTGAACAGATGGAACTATTATATGTTTTGTTTCTTGCTTAATTTCTCCCTGGATTGCTTGTATAATAAGATGTTTCGAAACTGCTACTCCATTTCATTCCAGTTTGGTTTAGGAATTTCTGCAAACATGTAGTGGACCTAACATTTGAAACACGTTTTAAATATGAATGTTTTGGCTGGTTAATTGACAACTGATCTGCCAAAAGGTTTATCACCTTGCATGGCAATAATATGGTCATAACTTTTCTGCATGCATGCAGCAACTTTATGATGATACCCCTCAGACTTCTGGAAGGTCAGTAAATTCATTAGTGAAACTTTTAAGTACTTGGTTTGAAATCCGATCCATGTGGAAGAAATATTGAAGATGCATGGTTTGTTTCAATTGGAAGTAGAAGAAAGAGACATAGGAACAGTGAATTCAATGAGCATGTGGAGGCCAATCATTTCTTAAGGGTTAGAGCTGAGGAAGCTTTGGCAAGATCTTCTGTCATGACGAGAGCACAAGAGGTTCAAGCAAATCTAGCGGTCAATTTCCCAAGCTTTGTGAGGATTATGCTCCCATCTGCTGTTTATCGCGGTTTTTGGGTGGTAAGAGAAACTTTTTCAAACTTAAAGTTGTGGCAACTTGTATGTGTTGCCTTCATTGATGCTTGCGAATTGTGTTGTCGGCAGACATTGCCCAAGGACTTCTGCCAGTTGCATTTGCCAGGGCATGATACAATGCTGACCTTAGTAGGTGAAATTGAAAAGGAATACAGAATAAATTATCTTGGGCAGAGGAGGGCGTTGAGTGGTGGATGGAAAAGATTTTCTGAAGAACACAAGTTGGTTGCTGGTGATGTTCTAGTTTTCCATTTGGTCCGGCCTTCCAAATTTAAGGTACTCAGTTGGGATTAAGATGTTAGATGTAGTCTGGTGATAGTGAAGAAAATGAGAGTGATAATTTCTGACATTCTTGTGTGTGGTGGTCCTGAGCTCCTGCCTCCTGTCATCACACATACCTTTCTTGAACTCCCTTTCAGCCATTTCATCTCTCACAGTTTCAATGTTTTGAGAACAAATGTAGATGTAAATTGGTAGATGGTGGACAATATGGTTCATGCTTCCTTATCTAAAAGCTTGTGTTGGAGAAAAGAAAAGCCACAAGATAGGATTATTGTTCAAGCCAATTTGTCTGTTACAAGTTAATCATTTCATTCTTCCCTCACCCACCTGTTACATGACAGAGAATTTTGCAGGTGTACATTGTGAGAGTGAATTGCCTAGGCGAAGTGGATGCTGCGCTTGGCCTAATCAATTTGCATTTTCATGGAAACAGATCATGTTCTAGTAAGTGATGGCGTTGCTTTACTCCCTGGAAAATCTGCTTAAATATATATTTTTGGTGCTCACAAATGTAACGCAGGAGTGCAGCATTCAGAGTACACTGTTCCTCAAGGTAAGCATCCAGCCGAGGCTCACAGGAACAAACTGTTGAAGCTTCAAGCAGAAGGGAATGAAGCAAGAATGGACATGGGCTCCAACTGCAACGATTTAGAAGGTGTATGGTCACCGGGCTTGTATTTCATAGTAAACAACCTGAGAGGTATTGGAAATTTACTGCTCTTGTCAATCCTTAGAGTCAGAAAAGCTGAAACCAAATCCTCCATAGAGAGTCTTCACAAGCACTGCTAACTTCCGGAAACCAGTTCTGCGTCACCAGCTTCTCCTGAGCAGATTGGTTTCCCAAACATTTGCAATATACAGTAACAATCCTTTTTATAGTGTCGAAATGACTTTCAGCAGTTAATTGACCAAAACTCTAACATAATCGAGATCATAGTTTGATTATGATGATGTTGGTGGTGAAAACCCTTGACGCTCCCTATTATCCTTCAGGTGTTGATACCGAGTTCTTATATGGTGAGACAAATCTGCTGGCAAGCATTGCTTTTGCACCACAAGGGGCTACGACATGAAAAGGGAACAAAGACCATGCTTGAGGTAGAGTTGATTGAAGAATAGAGTGTTCCTCTTCATAGTGTTGTAAGCTTCGGGGCAGGCAAAATTGAGTCCATGCTTGATCTAGCTGCAGAAATGGCGAATTTGAGAATGAAAATGGAGGCCGAGAGGTCGACAAGAATGGAAGCACGCTGAGGCAACAGCTAGAAGCATGAACTTTTACCCAGACGTACACATCAAGTTTTGTATGGTAGTTATGATAACTTATAGATATCCAACGATAACCTACGCTTCTTATAGCATGTTTCACGTCGTTTGTTTTTAGTTGATATTTATTTATTTTTCCATCGGTAAATTACTTGATCTTTTATTATTTGAGAATGAAAATTATCACTATTATCCAATTTTTTCGGTGATTTAGTAGATGAAGGCAAGTAGGAACTTTGAATTTTATACAAAATCAAAGGAGCCAACTAAAATCCAAACTGAGGAGGGTTATACTGCGAATGTTAAATACTTGCTAATTTATAATGGTCACGATCACTATAGGTATGGCTCTATTTAGGAACAGTTTGAGCAGGTAGCGATAGTGAATATGAGGAGCAAATAATGTAGGCGATTGGTGGTTGGTATGAGTGTAAGCAGATACAAACATGTAAATCAATGTTTAGTAAATTAGTTGTTTCTCTTGTGTGCCTGTGCTACATAAATCAATGTAAAAAGAAACATTAGTGTGCAAAGAAAATTTTAAGTAGTCTTTAATTTTGCATAATTAGTTTGATTTAAGAATAAATTTACCCCATAAAGTAAGCAAAGAATGTTTTTTTTTTTCTCTTATGAGGGTATTTGAAAACAAATCTTAATTCCCAGTTGAGATATAAAGTAGAACAAAGATACCATTAATTGAAAATTAAGATTCATAACTATCCATGAAGGGGAAATTATAACTTAGAAAAGTTCGCATGATTCCTGCTTGCTCGCCATAGCAGCCGTCTGCTGTAGAACTTTCAGTTATCACCTCCACTAGCCTTGCTTCAAAATTGATTATTCTTAAGCTGATATGGAGGGGCAAAAGCTATATCACAACACAAAAGCTTCTACTTGCAACGTCTCGCTATCTGTAAGACACCTTCAGTGGCCGACTTACTGTGGGCAGCGGAGTGCGGCCGCCCTGAGCATTTTAAGAATCCGCAGACTGGATGTAAGCAATTAGTACTTCCTCTCTCCAAGAAGTTTTGATACATTTGACTTTTTATTGTATTTTGATTTAATTTTATTTATATTATTATTTGTTAAAAAAAAAAAAAAAATTATTTAGAAACTACATATCTTGAATTATTATTCATATACAAAGATTTTTTATTTATATATTAAAATATTAAAAATAAAAAATCATAGATTAATTGTCAAAAACAAATAAAGTAAAACTTTTGGGACGGAGGGAGTATTTTATAAGGAGTTAGGAAAAGAGTGTAAAATTTTTCCACCAGAAATGGTTGAAAAAATATAAAGATGAGGGTGGTTGTCGTGCCCTAAACTGCCCCTGGCCCATTTGGGCCCGATTATTTAAAATATGCAGTGGAAGTTTTCATTACACAAAAGG
The DNA here is from genome assembly GCA_005392925.1 of Aquilaria sinensis. Classification (NCBI taxonomy): domain Eukaryota; kingdom Viridiplantae; phylum Streptophyta; class Magnoliopsida; order Malvales; family Thymelaeaceae; genus Aquilaria; species Aquilaria sinensis. The sequence goes on along the minus strand of SMDT01000898.1, from coordinate 49,722 downwards.
GGCTTTTAAAACTCATTAAGACTTATGGACACGAACCCTAGGATACTTACCGGTACTAGCTCGTTAAGTTCTTTAATTAAGGTTAAGTTGAGGTGCTCTAAAAACAAGCTAGCACCTATGTGGATTTCATGTGTTCATTTTTATGGTTTTTACTAAGCTTAGCCAAAAACATGCATGGCAACCAAAACACCAACTTAAGTTTGAAAACTTAATTTCATGCATATGCTTACATGCCTATGTGTTTTGGTGTTCACTAGTGCACATAATCACTTAATGCCATTAGATGCAACTAATGCTTAGGCATGCATTAATTCACATATGTGCACTTAAATTCCTTATTAGCCAAACTTTACACAAGTATCCAATTTCATGCTTTTTCTAAGTTTACTTGCATGTTTTTTACTAAGTGTGCATACATAGCCAAACATTGCTTGCTTTCAACATAGACATGGGCTTATGGGCATTTTAGTACTTAACATGCATATGGCCCAAAATTAATCAAGAATATATTCAAATTTTCCAAGTTCTTATTTAAGCTCAAAACGTACATTTAAGCCTAATTTCAACATGCTTCAAGTTTCATGAAAACATAACCCATAAATTCATGCATGGCCAAAGCCCATAATACAAGCAATAAAAACATCAAAAAATGTCCAATTCCATAATACAAGCCCAAAGCCAAGTTTGGCCGAATTTTAGCTAAGTCCATAATTTGGTCACTAAAGTTACACAAACAAAAACATGCTTAAAAGCAAGCCATAAATCCACAAAGTCATGGAACACAAATTTCCACCTTAATAGACATTGTTCCCACAATTCTAAGACTTCAAGTCCTGCACAGAAAGTCCACATTTTTTTTAACTTGTTTATAAGCAGCTTATATACTTAGAACACTTAGAATATTTTGAGCAATACTATACACAAATCCAACCTTAGCACACAGAAAGAGTACTCAAGACTCTTAGCTTGATCTTTCAAGCAAACCTTTACCTACAAAAGTAGAGTAGGGCGGGTGAGTTATAAAACTCAATAAGGATTCCGTGGCATCCAATGCTTAACTTATGGCCTCCAAGGCCTAACATATGCCAAGAATGTAATAGCAAAATAATCCTTAATCCTGCAAAGAAAACATAAAGACAAAGAAAACACAAAGATACATGCATATAACACTAATATCAAAGATACATGCATATAACACTAATATCATAATCAGGGGTTAGCATGCACAACAAATCAAAGAAGCACACAAACACACGCCACTTAACACTTTGTTCACAGAAGGGCAGCAAACATCCCTCAAGTTTTAATTCAATAATTTCATATGCTTAATGTTTTCGGAGAGCTCACTTAGCATAGGAATTAAGGTGGCCGCCTTAACTCCTAGCCCATAATGTTTGCTTACTTAACTTAGCTCATGAGCAAAATAGAATTGCCGAAGCAATAACATAACTTAAGCCCTTTTAGCACTCCTAGGATCACATGGTTCTTTGACCATCACCTAGGGGCCCGAATACTCACACAAAAAAGCCATGGAACTATACCATGCAATAAAGTGAGTATAGGAATCCTTACCCATAACACCGAAAGCTTTAGAAGCTTATTTTCCTTTGTTTTCCTTACTTGTTGACTCTAGAAATTGTTTTCTAGCATAAGAACCAAAATGGGCCGAATTTTATTAGTAACCATAAGGTACCAAGAACACTTGGTGATTAACTCAAATAACTCAAAATACCAAGAACATTTGGTGTACACTTACAGAACCTCACAGAAGAGGTAAGACCAATTTTTTGTGCTTGATGTTGTTCAAGCTTCTTCTTGATTTCTTGCTTTTAATGAACTTAGAAACTCAATCACACAAAGAGCTCTTTGAGTAGAGCTTAAAACTTCCAAGAAATGGAAATGGCCGAATTTTTCTCCTTGATTTTCTTTGAATTCTTCACTTGATTATTACTTTTTATGGTCTTAGAGCTTGAATTCTACCAATAATACTTGGTTTTAATTTGAGGGAGGATGATTTCTAGCTATGGCCGAATATTTAGATGAGGAAAAGAGTTGGAAATGTGTTTGAAATGAGTGGATTGATTATTTTAATGTGTGGGAAGGTGATGGCCGGCCATATGGGAAGGAAAATGAGTGTATAATGTGCTTGGAAGAGTGGGAGACAAGATTTAATGGAAAGAAGACTAATTGGAAGACTTTTGTGTAAGTTGGTAGAAAAAGTCAAAAGTAGGAGACATGTAGGTGAAGAAAGAATCCAAAGTCTTGACTAAGGATGAGAGGTGGATTAAAATAATTGGGAATGAATAATGTGTTTGAAATGAGTGGGAGACAAGATTAAAAGAAATGAAGACTAATTGAAAGACTTTTAGGTAAGTTTGGTAGAAAAAATCAAAAGTAGGTGAAGAAAGAATCCAAGGTGATGACTAAGGGTGGGAGGTGGATTAAAATAATGGGATTTGAAGGGAGGTGATATAAAATATTGGGAATTGGAGGGGCATGGCTGGCCAAGGCGTCCTAGGCCATTAAAATGGCCTAATTCCCTCTTTAGTCCTCCAACTTTCTGATTTTTGGACAATTGAGCCAAACTATTAAAAATCCCTTTATTCAATTGAGTCCCTCACATTTAAAAAACCACCATTTTCATCACTAGTTCTCTTGGCCTAAGCCAAGCTTATTTTTAAGATGTTCAACACTCAATTATGCACATGCCATATTGTCTCCTCAATTTAATTGAGCTAAATTTCCGATTAAGAAAAAATTCTTATGCTCCAAATCCATTTAACCCAGGACCTAATCACTTTGGATTGTCCGGGTATTACAGTGGTTATAATAAGAGTGAGAGTGAGAGTGATAGTTAAAGTAAAAGTGTTATAAAAATATTACTTCATTTTGAAAACAACTTTTATAATTAGTATAAAAGTTCTAAATAATTTATTAACGGTGGAAATCAAACTACTAAAACCAAAACCTAAAAGCTACAATTATATAGCTTTTTAAAAAATTTAATGTTAATTGCTAATATTAATGTTAAAAGAGCCCATTATCTTACGAGGCGGGATGCTAACGTTTTCCGGGCATCACCATTGCTGGAGTTTTCCAGGCATGGTTAAGCTAATATTGCCCAATTTAGTATTAACATAAGTTGTTAGAGTTAGAGTTTTTAAAAAGTTTTTAATGTTTTGTTTTAGCGGTTCAATCTTCATTGTTAAATAAATTATAAAAAAAATTAAAGTTAATCACAAACCTGTTCCATCACCACCACGTTTAGGAATTCTGCTATTCCATCACCACCACGTTTATGCTAAAATTGTAAACTTATTTTTGCCAAAAAAAAAGGGGAAAAAAAATAAAGTAGAATGATTTATCGGAGGACTATGCAGACGGCCGTCTCACGTTTCGCCGGGACAAAATGAAAAGGTGAGGCGAATTCCATTTTCCCCCCAGGAGCACCCCGTTCGTTGCTTCTCCAAGATTTAGATAGACAACAGGGCAAGGGACTGGAGCAGATCAGAGATGCTTAAATAATTAAATCAATATAAATTCAATTCGACGTCTTGTCAAACCAAATTACAAAATTCAAATCCCACCGTCTCCGTCTCTCCACCTTCCTTCCTTCTCCATCACCCCCTTTCCTTAATACCCTGTCTTCACTTCCTGCAATCGAACTGGAAAAAAGAAAGAAAAAAAAGAAGAAGCAAACAGGAAAATGACCTCTCCTTCCAGACAGAAAGAGTGTTCTCTGATGTCTGTTAAGGTTTGTTTCTCTAATTTTTGTCTCATTACCGTAGACAAATATCCAGGCATGCAACGGACACTAGTTACGCTACAGGTATTTATACCCGCTTCTAGATGTGTTCTTATACGTAGACGCTTCCCTTTGTCAGCAGATTAACAAAAGGGGAAGGGGAAGACCACCAAAACATAGTGATCAATCCCTTGCTCAAAAGGTACACCCTTTTCCTTCTGTGGGCTTCTCTGTTTTCTGTCTTCTTCTTCTTCTTCATTTTCCTTTTGAGTTTGCAGATTTTTACTTGTTTCCTAAATGTTATGCTACAATTGATCATCAGAAGAGTTAGAAGCTTGCGATATTTATAGTTATGTCATCTCATGCTTCTGGGTTGTCAAAGTCATGTGTCGTTTTTACTCTCTGTACGAATGTATGTTCTATCCGTTGGCTTTTTCAAGAGCCAGAAAATTGTTTCCTGCAACAAAAATTGCTTTGTTGAATCTCTACGCATCCACTGTACACTACAAGTATTTATACTCGTTGCCATACGTGTTCTCATCGCTCACACTTTGTCAGCAGATTAACAAAAGGGGAAGACCACTGAAACATAAACATGAAGCTGCTCAGTCGTTTGCTGAAAAGGTACACCTTTCTTCTTCTTCTTCTTCTTCTTGAGCTTGTAGACTTTTACTTGGTTCCTGAATGTAATACTACAATTGACCATCAGTAGAAGCTTGTAATATTTATTTTCATTCTCTCATATATTTACTGTGAACATTTTTGTAGGAATTTGTAGAGGTAGAGGGTCGGAGGGAACCGATATGGTCAGTGAGCTAATTCAAAAGCTTTTCAATGCCTGGACATTTTAGCCATCCATTCCCACACTTGTTCTGACACCATTCTTATTTACTGCCATTTTTTTTTATTTTCTTTCTCCTTTTTTTAATGAATTTTTTATTTTTAATTTGGGTTGGGTTTGGGGTTTAGCTATAAACGAAGGAAAACTTCAACACATGACTTGTACGAAAATGAGGAAGCCAAAACCAAACGTGCTGTTATGGAGCGAGCAAGGGAGGTGCAAGCTAATCTGTCACCTCAATTCCCCAGCATAATTAAGTATATGCTTCATTCACATGTTACCAGAGGATTTTGGCTGGTATATTTGTCATTGCTTTTCTTTGTTCTCATTTCTGTCCTTATTTCACACAGTCAATCTGTTGATAAATGATTCATTAATGCTAGCTAGCTATGGTCGACCATATGAACTTTGTTTCTCGGTTCTGCTCAATTTGAGACAAGTTCTTCTGCAGGATATGAAACAGCTAGATTGACTCTTTCATGTGAACAGGGTCTTCCAAACAGGTTTTGCAGTCGGTATTTGCCCAAAGAGGACACAATGATGATACTGGAAGATGAGAAGGGGGAAGAGTTTGAGGCGAAGTATCTAGCAGTGAAGGTTGGTCTCAGTGGTGGATGGAGAGGCTTCTCTATTTCTCATAAAATAATGGAGGGAGATACTGCTGTTTTTCAGTTAGTTAAACCCAACAAGTTTAAGGTAGTCTCCCAGCCTTCCGTTTACTTGTGTGTCAAGCAGTGGTCCTCCTCCAGAGTAATCCTTGCTCGATGTCATTTACGAATAAAAGAGGGAATTTTGCATCCTTTTGAAAACTGCATTAGCTTGTTCTGACTTTTTCCTGGATGCTTTGCGCAGCCATGAATGTTTTAGTCCACCAGTTTGTTCTTCGCTTATTGTGTGTGCGCCTCTTAAAATGCTGGTCCTTCAGGTATATATAGTGAGATCATATGGTTTGGATGAACTGGATGGTGCTCTCGGACTCCTAAACTTGGAGGCTTGCAACCAAATGGACATAGGCAAGTCATTTTTCCTGCACAATTGTTGGCAGCATATTAATAGTTGTTATGAGTGCGTTAACTTTGTTTTAGCATTCTTTTCAGATGGGTGTGAAAAGTATGTGAATAATGAAATCAGTTTCAAGGAAGAAGCAGAAGAAAGGTATTTCAAGGATGCACCTGCACTAGGTAATATTCCTATGGAGCAAAATCAGAAAAATATTTCAGCTAACCTTGAACAAGTCCCATCTCATTCGGAGAATGACAGTGAGGATCATGAGTCTGAAATTCTGGATGGAATCATGTTTGTGAAGTCTGTGGCAGACTTCACTGAAGTGAGAAGCATTGAAGACTTCACAATACTTGCTAATGGACTGATCATAAATTCTCAGCTTAGCAAACACTTGCAGGCCAAGTACTATGAGCTATGCACCAGTCAGAAAGCATACCTTCATGATCATCTTCTCGAGGGTCTCAATTGTCAGTTGGTTGCAGGAATGATTGCAGAGACCATCAACATTGCTGATGCCATTAGAGCTGCCAAGCTTGCCACACCTTGTGGCAATTTTGGTGCTTGGCTCGAAACTTTGAAATCGTTCCAGGGTTTGGGCATGAGTGTTGGCTTTTTACTTGGAAGACTGGAGCAACTTATGAACCTGTCTTTGAAGTGGATGAGGTACGAAGAAGCTAGAGAAAAACAAGTGAAGGCTACGGAGGAGAAAAGAACACTTGAGCTTAAGTTATTGGAAGTGAATGAGAAGCTGAAAAGTATTGACATGGAGGTGAAGAAACTAAAAGACTCAGATGGCCAAGGACTAGACCAGTTGTTTCGAGAAGTTGCTTCTGGCCCGTGGTAAGGTTGGCTATCTGTGCTCATTGGTTTTTGCCTTGGGTTTGAAGGGAAAGAGCACACTCTACGCCTAGGCAATTGTGATGGGCATTTTTGGGAGGGAAAACAATCTAGTGTTTTCTTGCACAAGTTCGTGGTGCGAGTCCTTTTGTAAGTATTGTAGATCTAGTGTGTATGATGAGATGTGATAATTAGGACAAAAGCTAGCTAGCAACACTACTGTCTAATTAGTGATACCTATATCGTAATGCGATTCTGAGGAGATAGGCAAGTACCCAGATCGTCCACGCTAATCCTGGTTTGCAATCTGTCTCTGTACAACAGTACATAAACATCAAGAAATATAGTTACTAGCTATAAAATTATCGTTCAGACAATACTTTTAAGATCTCACCAGTTAAAAAGTTACAATTCGGAAGATGTTTAAGCCGGTTTCAGTGAGATGTGATCGGAGAGGAGAACCTGAGAAATCATTCCTATCACAATGAGTCGCCCATATACAGAAACGAGTCAAAACATCAACAAACAGAAAGTGGGTCATTGTAGGTCAGACGGGGGATCTAGGAAGGTTTCCTTCGTGGAGTACATGTCATGTGGTCAAATTAATTCCTCCATCAAGCAGACTTCTTTTTCCCTGCAAAAAATTCTTAAATTTGCTTTCTTCAATATCCTCTGGATCAGGTGGCTTAACAGGAAGCATGAGCTACTGCCTCTACCACCGGCATAATAAATAACTCCTGCACTTTAATGTCTTATTACAAAAGATAAGACATAAGAGTACCACATATTAATAATATTGGCACTTTGCTAGTTTGCTTGCACCTCTAGTCCAGCATCAGATGGAAGAAGAGAGTTGACGTCCTTGTTGTCACCAATGAAATAACGACCAGTGCTCAAGTTCACCTACCTACAATAATTCTCATCAGAAATTTATGCCCAACTTGGGTATTTAACTCTCAGGTCTATGTTTCCCCCTTTTCTCTCGCAATCAAAGAGATTAGAGTCCGTCACGACAAGATTAACCAGCTAAAAAGAGTCGGTGATTACCAATTTATAGAAAAGTTCAAGAGTAAGTATTATATAAACTTAGCTTATGCCATAAGTCATTTTCCTATAATATAGGAATTGACAATCTGATCAAGATTCTTACACATCAGTCAATTACATCGTCGGATCACAAAAATCATACTTGTTTTTCTTTTTAAATTTTTATCACACCACCGGTTCATAAAAATCATACTTTTTGCCTGTTCCTTCCTCTTTTTCAATTCTCTGTCAAGTATTAACCACTTTTGGCACTTATGTATTGCTCTTTTTTCCATTTCTTTCTTCTTGGAACAAAAAATTCTTTCTTTTTCATACGCTATCTTTTTTCCCCAGTGCTTACATTTATCATGCATTTTCTTATTTCGTTAGTTTGCTATTTTTTCAACTGTTCACTTTTATTTTAGTTTTGCTTTGATTCCAGTTGTTTGCTTTGATTTAAGATTTTTTTTTATAATTTCATAGTTTGCTTTAAGTTATTTTTTTTCCCTAATTTCATTCTTTGCTCTACTTTGTTCTTTCCTCCAATATGTCCTAAAAACAAATCTGAAATTTAATTCAATAAAGTCTAAAAAGGAAGATATCAAGCAGCCAACACTAAAAAATTTAGACTTCATTTGTTCTTCTATAAGTTTCTATTTTTTCTTTTATTAGTAGCTATTTGTTTGTTTATCGATAGTTTTTTGTTCTTTCACAAGCAGTTATTTGCTCTTTTATTAATTTCTACTTATTTTTTTATTAGTAGTTATTTGTTCTTTTATAAGCAGTTGTTTGTTCTTTTAGTAGTAACTATTTGTTCTTTTATTAATTCTTACTTATTCTTTATACAAAATAATTGTCTGTTTTTTATTAGTTGTTATTTGTTCTTTTATAAATATTTATTTATTATTTTATCGGTGGTTGTTTAATTTTTTTTTATCAATTTATGTTTATTTTTTAGATAAATAATTTGTCTGTTTTTTTATCAGTAATTCTTTTGTTCTTTTATTAGTAGTTATTTGTTCTTTCACTAGTACCTGTTTTTTCTCTTATCAATTGTTATTTGCTGTTTAGATAAACTATCCGTCTATTCTTTTATTAGTAGTTATTTATTATTTTATCAGTAGTTATTAGTTCTTTTATCAGTAGTTATTCATTCTTTTATAAATTCCTGCTTGTATTCTTTAGATAAACAAAATTTATGTTCTTTTATAAGTAATTATTTTTTTGTTAGTAGTTGTTTGTTTTTTAATCAATTCATTTTTGTTCTTTAGATAAATTAGTTGTTTATTTTTTTATTAGTAATTATTTATTCTTTTATCACTAGTTGTTTATTCTTTTAAAAGTAGTTGTTTGTTCTTTTATCAATTCTTGCTTTTTCTTTAGATAAACTAACTGTCTGTTCTGTTATTAGAAGTTATGGGTAAACAACACTTATCATCCCTAAACTAAGACCCATGTTCCAGATTCTTAGAACTACAAAACTTTAAATCATTTATCCTTTAACTATGAAAATGTTACACTAATCATCTTCCCGTTAATTATAACTACTAAAATGGATGAAAAAAAACATAAAAAACTAGTTTTAATCCTTGAAAACCTTCCAGTTGCCATAGAAACCTCAAAATGTTTACATTTTACCATAAAACCATCATCCCATCATGACCTTACCTGCTACTATGGCTGGTGTTGATTTGTCACCATTACGTCCCTATTTCATCCCCAACATCCCACGTCATGGCCACGCTGATGATTAATTAATGGAGAAAGAGGAACAAAAGGCTAAGACCCTTAAGGCTAGAATGCATCATTTTTTCTCATCGACCATTGTCCTTTGTCGTTGTCTTCTATCACAGTCTCATCATGCTCTCGTTGATTAAGCACCTTCTTCCATTGTGCTCTCCCGTTGCGCTCTGATCTTGCCCATCGTTATCTTCTATCATCATTTCCCTTTGATTCTGCCTCGACATCTCCCTTTAATCACACTCCAACATCATCATTTTTCTTCGATTGCACATTATCAAAGGAAGACGACGACTGATGATTGCGCTCCATTGGATGAAGATGATCATGCACCACCAGAGGGAGATGATTGCGCACCACCGGAGGAAGACTGTCATCGACAATCTAGCTAGGAAAAATGGAAGATAGGCTCTCAAATGGGGAAGTCGGCTTAGAATCAACGATAAAGGATGCGAGAACCAAATAGGCGAAGTAAATGATGGTGGCAATCATGGAGGAGGGATGAAGGTTAAGAGAAGGTGGTTTTATTGTAAGATGTAAAAGTTTTGAGGTTTTTATGACAAATGGATGGTTTTCAAGGGTGAAAACTAGTTTTTAAGTTTTTCCGTCCATTGTAATTGTTGCAGTTAATAGCATGATGATTAATATAACATTTTCATAGTTAAATGATAAATGATGTAACATTTTGTAATTTCGGGAAGAATTCGAAACATGGGCCTTAGTTCAGGGAGGACGGGTGTTGTTTACTCTAGGAGTTATTTATTTTTTTATTAGTAGTTTTTTTGTTCTTTTATGAATAATGTGATGTTCTGCAATATGTTGTTTATTTCAAAAGATGTTCACAAATTTTGTTATTCTTTTCAATACGAAGTGCTGTTTCATTCACATAAATATGTTGTTTTGTAAGATGTTTATCTTATAAGATATGTTTGTGTTGTTCTATATAATACGAAAGTAGAGTGCACACTAGTGCACCTGGTGCACAGTATAGCTACTCATACAAAAAACTCAATATCAGGTTTATATATTCGTTATCACAACCTTGTACTAGTGGAATCTATGAATGCTAGGCCTAAATACCTATTGTTCCCTTGAAATATCACCACTTGGATAGATGACCCATTCAACTATAACTCGTTACGACTTAGTCCCCCAACTATTAAAAATTGAAAGATTTAGTCAAGTGGTCACGTTATGTCACATGGGTTGCCCAGCTGTTAGTTACTAATGGTAGCTAAAGTCTCCATCTTAATCACGAATACCTAAATACCTTTACTTTCCTAAGGTATTACCACCCAGACAGATGGCATCCTTAACTATGACTCCCTTGGACAGGGCATTGATCCTTGTGTTCACTACCCTAGGGATCTTTTTAACACGTGGTTAAATTTACCTATTGGTTTTTAATGATACTTAAAGTACTTACAGAGTGTGGGGTTTTTCACCCCTCCCCCTACCATTAGAATAGGAGAAGTCGAGTTAAGGTTCGAGACTCAACTTTGCGCCATTGCCACCTAAAGCCTAACTACTAATTCAATTGGTATCGTTCTTCATCCACCACCATTGCTAGCCTTGGCCTTCACTACCTAATCTACTCCCCATCATGCCTATCAACAAAGGGGGGTATAGTATTCGTTTTCGCTACCTAATGACCCTACTCACCTAACTTGCATAGGATGACAACTTCAAGCAATGGATCTGTCAACAAAGACACCCATGATGTCTCTCCTAGGTCTCCGTTGGGCTAGCAGGGAAACCATTTAAAGGATCAAAGAAGAATGAGAGGAAATAGGTGAGACAAAATAAGAAATTATGTATTTTAATTTACATTTTATCTTTTTTTTTTATGAACATGTATGTGTTTTTTGGTGTAAAGGTGGTGAATTTTGTGCCTTATCTTAACTTGTTTTATTTAAGTCCAACATGACCCATGGAATAAAATAGAAAAAAAAAATAATATTTTAGCAAAGTTGTAGAGTTTTGTTTGTTAATTAATGTTTGCATATATGTAGGTATATCCCTTATATAATTTTTTTCATTTTTAAGTTAATCATGACAAATTCATAGTGGTACTCATGGTGTGTGTGAAAAATAATTAATTAAGATAAATCAATAAGAAATACTCCTTTTATCCCAAGTTTTTTTTACACTATTTCAATATTTTGACTTAAGTTTGGTTTAAATTTATTTATATTAATATTTTATAAAAAATTAAAAAATATATATATCTAGAAACTAAGAGGCTTATAGTATTTAAATATAAATTTTTAGAAAATATTAATATCAATAAATTTAATTTAAACTTAAGTAGAAAAACTAAAATGGTGTAAAGAACTTGAGATAGAGGTAGGAATTAATAACTAAATAATATATGTAAATATCAGTACAATTCAATATTTATATATAGTAAAACAATAATACTATGAATTAATTAAAGATTAAATTTCTTATTTTATGTAATTTTATTTTTAGGAGATATTAAAAAAAATAAAATAAACAAATATATTTTTATACATTTAATATTTCAAGTAAAACATAAATATTGATAAGGAATAATTATAAATAAAAATTTTTAAAACCATATGATAAGTAAAACATAAAAAATAATAACTAGGTCATAAAATGTCATGGTTGATGGGGTCATCTATCTTAGTGGTGTATTTCAAGAAAGCGGGAGGTATTTAAACTTGATAGAGACTTGGGCTCCCATTAGTAATTAACGCCTGGGCAACCCACATAAAATTATGTGACCACTTTATGATCTAAATTGTTTGATCCTTAATAGTTGAGGGACTGAATTGTAACGAGCCATATTTGAATGGGCGATTAGGCCTTAATGCTAATATAACTTGAAATTTGATTTTCTCTCACATCTTTTCATAACTCTGAGGAAGTTGAAGAATAAATTGAATTATCAAATGAGCTCCAAAAGAAACATTTTTTTTCTAGAACTAGAGGAAGAATGCACTAACTATTTTGCTTATTCTGCTGGAGTAGCTGGTGGGCCAATACTCCAAACCCCTGAGTGTTGCAATTCGTACCATAGGTAGTTAACAACTTTTTTCTCATGCCTCTATTCATATATGCATGTGAGGATTTACCATAAAATATTTTTTTTATACTCATAATAAAAAAAAAATCAAGATAAAAGAGTTATGAAAAGAAAAAATAAAGGTAGCTAGTTGGTTTACTTCCTCAACCATTGATTGATTGATTGCCATTAGTGATAGATAGGGGTGAGCAACTATTTGGTTTTGACGGAAAAAACCAAAAAACCAAAAAATTTTGGTAATTTTGGTTATGATAATTTTGTTTTGGTTAAAACCGAATTTTAATATCTGTTTTTGGTTCAATTTTTAGTTTTATGATCAAAAAAATGGGTAAACTAATTAATCTTAATGTCAACTGGGCCTAATGTATCCTATTACTTGAGAAGCCCAATAAGTATGGCTATATATAACAAACCCAACCTATGAATTAGTAACAAAAAAAATACAAAGCCCAAACCAATACATATTAGTATTAGGGATTTTATAGAATTGAGTTCTTCAATTCTTTCAGGTGGCGGCAGGCCTCCTACTTGACTACACCTTCATCTCCTATCTTCCCACCTCCTGCTTGGCTGCACCTTCATCTCCTCTCTTCAAACCTCCTCAATCTTCCTACCTTCATCTATTTTCATCCAAGTCTTCGACTCACCATAGCAAGACCGCCTTTGTTGATGCCACCACCGGCACCACCATTCTTTCTCCTAACTTTGGCCAACTAACGTCGTTGCCATTGCAACTCCCCTCTCTGACATAGGCATACACAAATTGAGGCGTTATCCTCATCTTCTCCCCTAATTCCATCATCTTCCTCATTGTTTGTCTTTCTATCATGTCCGTCTCTGCCGTCATCACCACCACTCGCGAGGTCACCTAAAAAAATCAGTTATTTAGGTGTAAAATAGAAAAACTAAAATTATTTTGGTTTTAGTTATATCCATTTTTTGAACATAATTCAGTTAATTCATTTACCAGCTTTTACAACCGAAAGCCGTATTATTTCAATAATTTAATTTTAATTATAACTGAATTAACCGAATGATTAATCCTAGTGATAGACATCTGAATCTTGGAAGAAAAGTTTTTACTTCGTCAAATTCTGCATTTAAAGATTTTCATTAGCTAAAACAACCATTGAATTTTCCACCTCGGATAAGAATTGTTGTTTCATTAACTTGATTGACATGACTGACAAGTACTGATTTGACCTCAATGTCATATTTTAATTCCATAATAATTTCTCTGCTCATCCAAAAAAAAATAGTAGTGGTCCATCATTCGAGAGGTAGAAACTCATGAATTAATGCCTTCAACAACCATCTCGATTGGCACATAACGCCCCATAAGCGAAAGAAACTTGGGGTCGATTTTTTCGATCATATCTGTTTGTACAAACATACTATAAAATTCTGATTTCAACCATGCCAGGCTAATTAACTAGCTAAGGTTTGCCAGCAAATTAAGAACTCGTTTTCCCCTAACAACTCCCTCATAAAGAAATCAATGGTATGGAATGACCGAATGAAGAACCATTGAGAGGATTTATACTCCCTCGGCCCCCAAAACTTCAGAAACATTTTATTTGATACGTGGATTAAGAAATTAAAAAAATGTATGTATTATTTTCATTTTTATCTTTAATTATTTTTTATAAAAATAAAAAATGCTAAAAAAATTGAATATTTAAAATGATGGTTTGAAAGGTAATACGGTAATGTGATTTACTAAATACTCTTTCTATCTTACAAAGTTTATCCTTTTTACCATTCATAATAATTAATTCATAATTTTTTTAAAAAAAATTCTTATAAAACTATAAACTTTTTATATGAAAATGATAACGTAAAAGCTTTAGTTTACAAATATAATTTTTTATAATATAAATTAATATAACTATATTTTAAGTCAAAACTTTCTAAAAAAAATGTGAAAATATTATCCCTTGCAAAATTGAGGGAATATGAAAATATTACAAAATGTTTAGAATTACTCAAAATTTCTCTCTCGCTGTATGCGTAATTGCGTATACACACACTAAAGTCCTTGCGAAGTGGGCTAATGTCAGGGTTAGGGCTAAATGTTTTCAGTATGTGTCATTTTGAGCTGTTGGGTTTTTGGATTGGCGACACGTGTTCAGTCTTTGTTGATATTATTGCAACAGTTGTCTGCAGTTTGTTTCTTTGTGTTATTCCAATATATAAAGTTGAATAAGTGCCATCGCTGTCCCTCCCATCAAAGTTGTATTTGTGAATTTTTTTAATTTATCATTCTTCACTTTACAGGATGTTACTGTATTCTAGCATTATATCAGATTTTGTAACGGAACTGTCGATCGTACATTGTTGTAGCGGTTTAATGATTTTGCTGTGGATTTATATGGAAGTTGGGAAAAGGCTGGGGCAATAGGAGATGTCAGTTTTTTTTATTGGGTTAAAGGCAATTGTAGCCCTTGATATCTTCGGTTGGTTGTAGAGGAGGCATGAGTTTCTTGAAACGAACAATATGGCCCATGTTATTGAACTAGGAAAGACGGTTCTGCAAAGAGGAGAACGTGGCACTGGGCAATTAAATGCAATCCAATAATTATGGATGGGACATCATGATTGCTACTTATGTTTTGTGTCTTTTGATTGTCTATTATGAGATACGTGGGTGCTATTTGGTGAGGAATTTGTGATCGTGGAAGTGGGAGGAGGGGGAGTGGGGGGATGCGTGTGGGTGTGATTGTGCATGGTAGGGTGACTTGTGAGTTGAAGAAGGTCTGATTAGGGGTGCGTTCCAAGCCTGTTGTTCTCTTTCTGTATATAGGGGTAGTTAGGAGGTTGGTACAGAAAAGTGGGTTTGCCTTCTATTGATTATTGGGGTTGTTCTCTTCCTCTATTGCTTTATATCTTCATGAAATTCATATTTAGAGGCTGTACAATTCGTTAGTCAAAAACAGACATGAAAGTCACCTCATCTATTAAAACACGGGTTGCTTTTCTAGTAGAATAATGTGTTGCAAAAGTAGGTAACAATATATAGGAGTTAAAATTTATATATAGTAATCTAAATTCCCAAAGGCTAATATATGCTCCAGATACATTTGAAGTATATTACAACCCATAAGAGATGAAACAAGCAAATATCAACCCTTCTCTCAAAGATAAATAACCTATCTTTCACTTTCAGGATTCATCAAGACTGAAATCTTGCTTTCAAGTCATTCTCACATGCCAAAAGGGAAAGACTACAAACATTCGCATAAATCATAATATATTTTGTCACCTTATTCAAACAAAAACAGAGGAAGAAAAATCAAACTTTCGATAACTGAAAGTATCAAGATCTTGGATGTGTAACTCAAGGATAACACCTCTTAAAGAAGTCACATGGAGTGAGGAAAACTCTTGCTTCATTCATCCAGCATGCTCACAAATTTTTTTTATTCTTTTTATTCTTTTCTTTCAATACAAAATGCTCGGACTCTGAGACCCATGTATGGACTAAATCTTAACCACCACCTAACCTGATGGTTCAGATTTATAGCCGTTATCTGGAGATACAAAATATAAATTCCTCACAATTACTATTAAACACAGTACCTCTACTGAAGTTTGTTATCTGTTTAGAATTTTTATCAGATAAAGCACGGGTAAAGAGCACGTCATTGTTGAAAAGAAGAAAATAAATTAAACGCAAGTCAGATGGACTAGGGCATTAAAAGCCTTTCTTTGTTGTCTGGCTGTTTCGTGTACATCTATTTATTTGTGTGCACAAGCTGCTAGTGTTGCAACGACAAATGCTGACTGAACCTGAAGTAGCTCAACTTGACTTCGAGCTGACAGTTTCTTATGTGCTGCAAACAGTATGATCTCTACATCAACTTCTCTCGATTGAGAACTAATCGGGTTCAATGTTCAGAAAACTGAATTTAGAACAAGAGACATGATTTTCCGACGTGTGTTTCATAATTTGGCGATCTGTTGAGAAAATGTTGGGTCCATGCAGACAACCACCTGCACATGTTCGTTTCAGCAGATAAATGAGGTTTGGTCGTAGCCTACTGAGCTTTCTTGTAAATATTGTAACAATAACAGATAAAACAAAGGTAGCAATCACAATTTTATCTTAATCGCTAAAGGATGGGTGTTTATTACCACAAATTTTGGGGCTCGAATCCCTATTCTTGCCTTCACCTTTCTTATTAAAAACAAAAATTAAAGGTCCAACTCAAATATTTCTTTCTATACCTTGCCAGTGCTTTTACCAGAATGGAGATACTCAACAGCATCTGCAACAGAATGGACGCCCAAAAACCTTTTTGGGTCTACTGAAACCTAAATGTATCCAACTCGAGCAAGTTAGATATTTTGATCGCCACAAATGCACAACAGTGTAATACTCAAGAAAATCGAAAAACAAACTTTAGTCTGGTCATGAAACCAGAAGTCAAATAAATGGAGGAAAAGAAAAATGTGCAGGTGAAACCATTTCTAATCTGCCAGATCAAAGGACCACCTTTATCTATCAAGTGATTCAGCAAACAGGTCAAATAGGCATATCTTCTTTTCATTTTTAATTTTTTTTTAAAAAACAACTAAGAACATAAACCTTATTTTTGTCAACAAATACCATTCATGTCCTTGAACTTAGTAACTTAATCATCAACTTTGTGGCACTTTGTAATAACAAACCTAACATGCCAACCAGGACAACTTCAGCATCATCAAAAAATCTTCACAAATAATTACGCGAGTTACTACTGCATGAATATGCCTCACATGAATGCCAATTCAACACTAAAATCTTCAACACTTGTTTAACATATGGGCATAGTAAGCATGTCATCTGTACCTTGAGCTTTCCCAAGGAGTAAAGATGAAATAATCTATCCAGATGCTCCTTCCATAAGTGATTATATTGCACCAGGAAAAAACCAGCCTGAATAAGAATATCAATTGCCAAGATAAATAAATTGGCATCAAATGAAAGAAGCCAATTGCTTCTATGCTTGAAACACACTTCTGCTAGCAGGTTTTAACCCTTTTTGAAAACTTCAACTTCCCCTAACACCACACATAAATAAATTGTTGACAACATGAAAACAAGCGCAGCTTCTAAACCATATGAGGTTCCATGCAGTGCCGATGTCACTAGCATGTTGTCTAATAGTTCGTTTTGTGACATGAATGGTATGGTGATCAGTCATTGGTGAATAAGACTTGGTAACACACAAAGCACGTGATGCCTCCACAAAATGTGAATAGCAACTTACACAACAACCAACATGCAAGTTATAATAGCACAAGCAAGAAGTTAGGTATTTTGACTACATACAATTGTTTGGCTTTTTGCCAAAATCTTCTCACATAGTCCTGTATAATTTGATGGCTTCCATCCATCCTCTCCTTGATACTGTCACAAAAAAGAAAAAAAAATGACATGGAATAGCTAGAATGTTATTGGTTAATAACTATCCATGTGGGAGCCCACCCCCCTGTTTTTAAGATCTCAACAGTTAAAAATTACAAACCAGAAGATATAGAAGTTTGCCAGAAAATTGCAGGTTTTAAGTGCAGTAGTAAAGAGTCTGTATTGCATAATACAGAACTGGATTTCTGAACCATTTCCTCAAAAGGGGGAAAGTATAGGGACAACAAGGGAAATTAAACAGGAGAAAGTTTTTTAGTTCCCTAATGTCTTGCAAATCCACGAGGCATCAACATATTTAGAATGAAGAGTATATCTTTGAATTTTAAGTCTGCCCTAGAAGGCCAAAATCCTAGGTATAACACCTTCAAACTACCCTCACCTTCCATTGTGACCTAAAATTAGTACAAAACAAATAATGTGATCAGAAAGGAGAACCTGAGAAATCATCCCTATCACAATGAGTCGCCCATATACAGCCAGGGCATTCAAGCACAAGTTGAACATATCACCGCCAACAGATTCATAAATAATATCGACACCCTTGGGGAACTCATTTTTAAGAACCTGGAGAAATAGAAAACCATAAATTCCTTACACCAATATAACATGCAGAGACTGCTGTAGGATAGGGGGAAAACTATGTAGCGCAAAACGTTCTTCCCTGACCATGGCAGTAGATATATCTCAGAAACGAAGGAGGTGTTCAGTCAAGTAATATATGTATGTGACTACTCAGGAACATTCGATTTGGAAAAAGAATAGAAAAAGGCCTAGCAGATCTTTGCATGAGTTCAGTTAAATCAAACAGCTCCAGCCAATTATAATATGTATGACATGAACTACTGTATGGTGAATTATCAGAATCCTTCCACATAATACTGAAAAAAAAATTCCAAAGATGCAGAATCAGGAGAAAGCCAGAGAAAGGGCACAACTAAATATAAATTGCCACTGTCAACTCAATTGATTGATAAGGAAGACTGTCAATACCTTGCATCTATCACTACATGTAACAAAAACAAAGTGAGTATGGAAATTGAGAAACATACAGTTTTAATATCTTCAACTTTGTAGTCTATTACTCGATCAACTCCCAAAGCTTTCAAAAGCATGGCCTTTTCTTTCCCTCCACAGGTTGCAACGACTTTATTTCCCGTTAATTTGGCAAGCTGCAAATAATTTTACAAAAAAACTCAGTTTAGTACAAGTGTTAAGTACAGGAAACACCATAATTTGAAAAGGTGGAAAGGGAAAAGGCATTACAAATTGAAATATGTAGCTGGGGAAAAAAGAACATCGCAATCTTAATTAGAACATGTGGCCAAATAATACCAAATACACTAATCATGTGCAATTATAGGAACAATGCTACCTTAGTATCTACCAAATTTAGGCGAAGAAACAACAGTGCTGGAAGATATACAGAAAGGAGTAGGAACATCACAGAAAAGTGGGCATGGTAACTCAGAGGGAGGATGTAAGAAGGTTTGCCTTCATGGAGTATATGTTATGTGGTGAAATTTATTCCTCCATCAAGCAGACATTTTTTTACCCAAAAAATTCTTAATTTCATAGAGGAGAGCACATAGAACCATCATAAACAGCGGTTTCTTCAATATTTTATACCTGAACTGCAAATTGGCCAGTGCCTCCAGCAGCAGCAGTAACAAGCACCATTTTTCCGGATTCCATCTGCCCAGCCTGAGCATTTCATATCCAATCCAAAGATACATCAGCGGGATAGAGAATAACCTGCAGAAGATGTAAAAGAATCCAAAAAACAAAGGAGGAGCAAGTCAAAAGTAAACTGCCTTCATTATCTAATACTACTATATATTCAAGATAAGGGCAAGGAAAAAGGTGCAAACAGTGCCATACCTTTTCAAGAGCAATTGAAGCTGTTAAACCTGAAGTAAGCATGGCAACAACCTCTGGATCAGGTCGTCCAACAGGAAGGATGTGCCTTGAGGGAACCTATGCTTTTGAAACAGTTCCAGAGTTTCTGGGCTTAGTTAAACTCCCATGGACATTGAGATTTGAGAATAAAAATAAGAGAAAAGAAAACATGCAGTCCACCCACGCATCATAACACTGTTGCAAAATTTTGTACCGTAACAAATTCAGCATAGCTTCCATATGTCATGATTGCAGCAGGAGTACCAACTTCCAGGTTAGTTACAGCATCACCAATAGCTGCAATTATTCCCACTGCCTGCAGCAAATAAATAACTCTTGCACTTTAGTGTCTTATAGAAAACGTGGAGTACAATATTCATTGGCACCATTTCATTAACATATTAGTAACAAACTGCTTGCACCTCAAATCCAGCATCAAATGGAAGATGAGAGTTGATGTCCTTGTCACCACCCATGAAATAACGACCTGAGCTGAAGTTCACCTACAGATAATAATTCTTATCAGAAATTTAAGCCCCAACTTGGGCATTTAATTCTCTGATCTATGTTTTTCCCTCTTCTAGCATGATGGAAGAGATTAAAGTCAGTCAGGACCAGATTAATAAGCAGAAAAGAGTTGGCGGTTACCAACTGATGGAATTCAGAAAAGAGTTGGTGGTTACCGATTGACGGAATTATGTCCAAAACTACAATGTGTCATTTTTCCCCTACTTCCTACTAATGTATCCAGCAGTCTCTCATGTGTACGAACATGCTATAGTGTTCCCTCCATGATGATAACCATACTTCAACTGCTGGATATGATTATAAAATTGATGGCTAACCATTTTAAACAGCTCCCCAAACACAAAATCATCTAATCCATTTAGGCTGCACAATTAGTCCACAAGTCTGTGAATACATCAATCCAAAAGACATGGTTCACAGGCCATATGACTTTCATTTTGATAAATTTGAGAAATGTAAATTACACGGACAAAAGCACCAATTTCCTTAACTGTATGACAGAGAGCATTTTAACCATTGTTGTGATAAAAATACAGTAATAAGGACCAATTCAAGAATAAATATGTGATCCCTGAATAATCTTTTATGTTTCCTTCAATTTTCTCAACCTTAAAACGTCATCATCCATTTTCTGTGTATTTTTTTGACAGTTCCTAAATGCCAAAACAAAAGTTTCTCTTTATAAAAAACGAAACTATCTTCTATCTTGTTTATAGTTGAGAGTTAATAAGTACATTGGAATTTATTTTTCCCCCTTGCAATTTCAGTATTGGAGGTTGACAAAACCAAAATCGTGAAGAAGGTGAAGAAAGTATAGATGAGGAAACAAGTTACTTCTAGTTCCATATTGAGGTATCCGCTGTGCATAAGATGTTCATGAATCAAGCTTTCAAATATCTCATCATTAGATACTTTAAAATGTCTTATCATTATCCTCCCTTTGGATGAACTCACCCCCAATACATAAAAAGGAGATGCTTAATTTATTGATTGTTTAATTCGCCTATTCTCCACAGACTTGACTGGAAAAAATATCTTTTGAAGAACATTCAAGTTCCAGCCCATCATGGGTTCACCTAGTCTAAATTTGTCCATTCAACTCCAAATTCTAAGCACTTAACAAGCATCTTTATTTCAGAACCTTAACGTCAACATATTAATGAGAAAAGCTTATGACATCTGCGCACAGCATCTCAAGGAAGGAAAATCCCCAGTAAAAATAAATTAAAGTTGAACTTTTAAAACTAATGGAAAGGACTTACATCACTGGCATTTACACCGGCATAAATAATTTTCAAGAGGACATGGTTTGGTTCAATGGGCAGCCTTAATGGTACACGCACTATCTGGGTGGCATCACGGAAATGATGACTCAAGGTGTGCACAATTCTGAAAAAGAAGAATTAAAATATAGTGGTCAGCAATAGCGACAAACTTGCACATGTCTATCTAGCATCAACAATGCTCATTATAAATTTTTCTATAATACTAGCAACTATATAGAAGCAGAGATGAAAGTTCATTAATATGTCCAAACACCTGATTTCTTTCTTAAAATGGAAGTTCTAGGATCACCAAGCAAACAACTTTTCAGAAGAATATGAAAAAGAATCTCAAAAGAATGAGGTGCTAAAGCAAAACTTCTGAGAAGATATTAGTTCGTCACAGGTTTCGGTACTTATTCAACTCGCAATGCAACAGCAAGTTTTAGGCTGTTGGCAAGCTGTTGAGTCAAGATTTATTAAAGACTATAATGTTACTTAGAATTTCAAAATTTCATCAAGCACTTGCTAGCCATCCTGAATCTTTTGATTTCTTTCGTGCAAAAGTTGGAAGCATGATTCCCTGGACAATAGTAGATGGAACATGGAAGATATTATATTCTGAAGCAAATACCCAGCTAAAAGTATTGATCTCTAATGGTCACAAGAAACTGTTTTAACACAAGGACTTGCACAGATTTCCGGATTCACAAAAGCAGTTAAAGTTCAAAATTGAGAATGCAGTAGCAGGCATGGAATCTGGTTTCCATATTCACTAGCACTAATGTTGTACTAATGGACTCTGTTACAGCTCATATAAATAGAAATTTAATTTTCCCTCACATCTTTTCAAAACTCTGAGGAAGTTGAACAGGAAATTGAATTCTCAAAGGAGCTCCCAAAGAAACTTTTTTTCTGGAACTGGAGGAAGAACGCACTAAGTATTTCGCTTCTTCTGCTGGAGTGGGCCAATACTCCAAACCCCTGCGGTTTGTAATCCATAGGCAGTGACCAGCTCTTTTCTCATCTGTGATTAGCTCAAAGAGACCTATATCCATATATCCATGTGATGATTGACCACAAATAAGGCAAGATAAAGTTTTTCAAGTACAGATGTCATTGCCATATTTTACTCCCATACATAAGAACTTCTTTTGTTTTCCAAAATAACACTAAATGGTTCATCATCATTCTATATAAGAATATTCCTGCCTCTTTCAATATGTGAAATTTCAACAGGTAGAAACTTGTGAATAATACCTTTAACCACCATCTCCATTGGCACAAAACCCCCCACAAGCGCAATAAACTTGGGGTCAATTTTTTCACCCATGTCTGTTTGGACAAACTACAATGAAATTCAGATCTCAATCATGCCAAGCTAAGGTTTGCTATCAAATTAACAACTCACTTTCAAGCAACAGCTCCCTCATAAAGACATCAACTATATAGAATGAAGAGAGATTGAGAGAATTATAGTTAACAATGTGTAGGAGTTAAAGCTTACAGAATATCTAGAAAATCATAGGCTAATATATGGCATACAGCACTGTTCCATAAATATCTCAAGTATTTTACAGCTCATAACAGATGAAACAAGAAAATATTGACCCTTTGTGTCAGCATCTCATCAGAAAGAAGTCATTCTCACATGCCAAAAGGGAAAGGTACATACAGTACATTTGCATAACTTGTAATATATGAGGTCATCTTGTTAAAATAAAACGGGAGGAAGAAAAATCATACTTCTAATAGCTTGAAATTCTTGCCTCATACATCCAAAATGCTCATATTTTCATACTTACCTCCGGACAAAGCACATTTATACGGATTCCTTGGCGTTTGTATGGGGCAAGTGATCTAGAAAACATGATAATGCCACCTGCAAAACCAACATAAGTTTAGTTTACAAGGTTAAATAATACGCAAGGCTCCACCTAACTACAAAGTGTTCTCTCCTGTGAATAAGCACTATATCTTTTACTGTTCCATTCATGAACTGATTCTCATTTGGTTTCCCTTTCCCCTGTTTTCAAATATGAGTATCAGTTTATGTATACCATTTAGTATGTATGAAATTAAAATCGTAAGTCAGCCTTAGAAGGGTGCTCAAAATATATCAGCTGAACAGAATGACGAACCTTTAGATGCAGAGTAGATAGGATCAATATACATTGGATAAAGTCCTGCAGAGGACCCCACATTAACAATCACTCCAGGCTTCTTCACTGCTTGCATGGTTTTAATCTGTTCATACCAGAGATAGTCGTTATTTTCTTACCTAAATCCTAATACAATCACCAAGCTGGAATATTCCAAAGGGTAACAATCTTGAAATAACTTCCAACCAGCAATGCAAAATAACAACTTTCAGAAATTAGTTAACTCACATACACTGTAGGAATAAGTCTAAGAGTAAAAAGTGAAGCATAATGACAACGGAGAAATATTTTCTCAAACAATGTCGAGCCTCCAGAAAACTGCAAATATTGTATGAAATTGATACAACTATTTTATAAATAACATCACACAAGCCAGTGCAAAATATCCTACAGAAAAGGGTAGACTTGTTCTCATAATCAATTCAAGGAGTTCGTGACTTCAGAAAATTTTAACTGTAACTGCCAATCGGACTTCCCTCTTGCCAAGTTGGCTATGCAACTTCAACATATAACACTGACTCATAATGTAAACCTAAAACATATCACAAGTCTGATTCTTGACGTAGAAATGAAAAAACTTCAAAGTAAACCAAACATGTCTGAAGTAATGAATCAAACACACCGCAAGACGAGTGCAGTCAACAACTGCAATCAAGTTAACATTGATAGCACGTCTCCATGAATTAGTGCCATCGCTCCGGTCCTTCTCGAATGGCACAGGAGTACCGATTCCTGCGCAATTAATACAGATGTCCAATCCTCCATAGCTAGCTACATGTTTCTCGAAAGCAGCAGTTATATCACCTGCCACGGACCAGATAGATTAGCGGGTTGTGTCAGACTTGCAGAACGAACAGGGAAAAAAAAACAAGGATTATAAGAACAAAAGTCCGCAGAAAGAAAAAATCCCCCTCAAAAAAAAAAAATCCCTCCGACATGATGCTAGAGTTCGTAACTGTTAAGCGATACGAACTTTATACTAGAAAACGAACAGGACCCAGTTTTCCAATTTCCAAACGAAAAGTACTTCCAGTTAACTTACTTGTGTTAGTGACGTCGCAGCGAATGAACAGAGAAGAAGGGAAGCCTAAGTTGGGATGAAGCTTGGCGTTGACCTTTTGAGCGAGTGATGATACTTCTTGTCCCCTCTCTTCCACGAAATCGACAACCGTCACGAAAATTCCTTTGGACGCGAGGGCAAGGCACAGGGCTTTGCCGATCCCAGAGGCGCCGCCGGTGACGAGAGCCGACAAGCCAGGTTTCAGCTCCATTTTTTTACTCTGCAGTCGAGGTGCTTGATCAATTGCCTTCAAGGAGAGCGCGAAGGATTTAGCTTCCTCGTTGCGATGTTCGGATGATCCTTGGTATGGTAAGGATGTTTGTAGCTCTACTTTATGTGCCTTCCTTTTCTGGTGGTGACAATTCCAAAATCATCGTGTCGTGTTCGCCACTCGTCAGCCGGCCAGCTTCTGTGCCTAACCTGACAGAAAATCCGTTTCCTCGAGAATGTCTAGCGGGCCGTTGATAGGTTTTTTTATTACAGTTAATTTAAAAATCTAACATTTCCCGTCTTCTCTCATCTCAATAGCAACTCTTAATATTTTAAATATGCACTTGAGGGTTCAGTTTAATTGTCAATTTTTGGTACACGGGGATTGCCGGATGCAAACCTTTTTGGGGCAAAAATTTTTTCTCTCTTAATATTGTAATAACTTGTCTTATACTATATTTTGAGTACTATGGATACCGTGCGCATATGTTCATTTGCACATAGGCAAGTAAATGACACATTTACCCCTAGTTATTGTATCTAATTACTGCTATATCCCACAGGTCAGTTCGTGAGATCTGAGAGTTCCAGAACCTTCGTCCTCTCCGATCTCCATGCTCGACGCCGACGGCAGCCCGTGACAATGCTCGAGTCAATGAATATCTGAGAGAGCAGCCAGGGGCGCGGCGTTGCCAGGGTGAGGCCAAGCGCGGTGAGCGGTCAGGCTAGGAAACACTTATATCCGAATGTTTTCGAAGTTTTTTACACTATGATTTCGATCGGAAGTGCGGGTTTTGTTGTTGTTGGAGACGGTGAGCCTTTGGATATTGAGTCGTTGATTTCTTTTTCTGATGAGGATGTCGCTGATTGGTTCTGTGATTATGGAACTGAAGGCAATGGTGGTGAAGGCAATGGCGGCGAAGGTGATGTCTGTGATAAAGAAATTGGCGAGCATACAGGTTTTTTTACTTGTTGTATTTAAGTATCCAGCATTCTTTGTGGACATTTTTTCATATTGTTTTAGACAATTTATGGTTCAGTATCTGGACATGTTTCGTCTGGTTGTGATGGATGTTAGTCTATGAGTGTGGAAGTTGATTCAGGTATTATTTGGTTGCTTGTGTAGATTTTGTTCGTACATTTTGGTTGTAATGCTTAGACGTTTTGGGAATAATGCTTTGACACTCTTTGCTGTAGGATGTGGACATCTTTTGTCTGGGAGTGAAGGACTTCGATCTACAAGTGTTGAAGTAGACTCAGGTTGTGATATTGGTTTTTTACTAGACACTTTATGTATACTGTTTGGACACATTTGGACTTATTTTTAGACACTTACCTGTGCAGGTAGTGGACGGTTCTATGAAATTGAATCAGGTAGGATTTTGGATTTTTTTGAAGATTTCCTGTTTGTCTCATATGTGTTTTGTTTATTTCATGGTTTGTTTTTGTTTTGTATGGCAGTTAGTGCAGTTGGTGATGTCACATTATCTGTTGGTTCTAATTTTGTAAATTCTGCTGATGATGTTACCTGGGTTAGAGCAACCTTTGATTCTGTAGATGAGGCTGAGTTTTTTTTTAAGAGTATGCTATTTCTAAAGGTTATAGTATACGTTGTGCAAGGAGTGGATATAGGGGTGGTAGAAAGGATGATGCACTTTACCACAAGGAGTTCCTCTGTTCCTATGCTGGTTTAAAGTCTGATAGTGTTAAGAAAGAGGCTGCTGAACGTCGTAGAGTTGATAAGTGTAGTAATTGTCATGCGGTGATACATGTTAAGTTGAGCGATGATGGATTGTGGGTATGTCATGCTCATTTAGGACAGTATAATCATTCATTTGTTGCTGTTAGGCAGCGATATTTGTTGCGGTCAGCTAAATTTTTGAATAAAGATATTTTCACAGCTGTTGTAGATTTGATGGGGAATGGGATTAGACCTGCAGATGATATTAGGGTTATATCAAATGAAGTCGGTGGGCTTGAGTCACTTGGCTTGACTAAACAAATGTTTTACAATTACTTATTTGCTGAGCGTGCATCTGAATTGGATATTAGGGATGCTTCGCTGCTGCTTGATACTTTTAAGCGTAGGGCATCAGAAGATGTTGATTTCTTCTATGAGGTGCTAGTTGATAGTGAAAACAGATTAAGTAGTTTTATTTGAATTGATGAAGTGATGAAGGCTGATTATACAACATTTGGTGACGTCGTTGTGTTTGATACTACATTTCGAACCAATCGGTACAATATGTTTTGTGTTCCGTTTATTCAATTAAACAATCACAAACAGAATGTTGTTTTTGCTGTTGCTTTTCTTGTGGGGCAGAAGAGGGAGCACTTTGTTTGGTGTTTTGAGTGTTTTAAGAGGGGCATGGGTGGAAAGCTTCCTCAGACAATTATGACAGATCAGGATGGTGCAATTGGATCTGCAGTTGACCATGTTTTCTATGATGTTCAGCACAGATTATATCTGTGGCATATTTGTGAGAATGCCAAGAAGAACATCAAGGGCTTGATGTGCATTGAAAGTTTTTCCAAAATATTTTATAGATGTTTGTATCATTGTGCTACTGCTAGTGAGTTTTATGATGCATGGTCAAAGATGCTTGGAAGTTTCAACTGTTGTAATGTGGGATGGTTGAAGAACTTGTATGCAGCAAGGTTTAAGTAGTGCCCAGCACTATGCAAGCACGTTTTCTCTACAGGTAATTTCACTGTGTAATTTATGCATGATTAATGGACATTTTGAATATAATGCTTAGCCAATTTGTTTGATATTAACAGACACTTTGTGTACGTTTTTACTGCAGGGCTTTGATCATCACAATGTAGTGAAAGCACAAATAGTGTTCTGACATCGCTTGCAAATAAGCAAATGGGTTTGTTTGCTGTTTTCACTGCTGTTGAGAACATGTTGAAAGACTGGAGAAATAAAGCACTTGAAGAAGATTTTCAAAATATTGGAGTGGTGAATGTGAAGGCTGAACACTCAAAGATATTGGTTGATGCTTCTAAGGTATACACTCGTAATATCTTGAAAGAGTTTGAAAAGAAATTATTTGTTGGTGTTTTTGCTGAGTCAAAGGCTGTTTCTGAGGTTGGTGGCATCATTGAATATGAGGTTTTGGTTGGGAATCAAGATTAGAGGAAATTTAATGTTAAGTATGATGCTACTTCATTGTCTGTGTCTTGTTCATGTTTGTTGTTTGAGGAGATGGGCTTGCTTTGTTGCCATTCATTGCATGTGTTGAATGTGAATAATGTACATGAAATTCCTAATCAGTATATACTTCACCGTTGGACCAAGGAAGCAAGGATTGTTGTGGATCAGGATGGGAAATATTTGTGTGGTGATGCATTTTCTACAATTGCTTGGCGTACTAACATGATGAGGGGCTTTTTATCATTGGTGATTGAGTGTCAAAAAGATCAGGAATGTAGGTATGTGTGTGAGCAAGGACTGCTGTCAATGCAGAAGCATATTTTGAAGATGAAGGCTGGAACTGCCAGTGCCAGCAAAGAGTGTCAGACAATTAGCAGTGCTGGGTCTTGTTGTGAAGTGGATGTTTTGAATCCTGCATTTGTGACATCTAATATATTTGGATCAAAGCGGAAGAAGAGTGGAGTGGATTTCAACCGTGGTAATGGATGCAGGGGCAGAGGCAGGGGCAGGGGCAGTGGTAAGGGCATGGGTGGTCCAGTATAGTGTTTGATAGAAATAGTCAAAGTGTCTATAAACCATTGTTGAAATGTCTACAGAGTTAAATTCATAGTTACAACTGAAGTTTATTGAAATGTCTACAGGTTATTTGTTTACAGTACACATAAAAAATGTAGTGTGATAGTGGAATTGTCTAGAGAATTAAGTGGATATGGGAATGACAAGGACTATGGTTTCTACAATATCAATTAATTCTTTTTATTTACAATACTAGTTCTTAATTTACAATGTGCGTAGAATAATACATATTTCAAATAAAATAAAATATATTTCAAAGACAATATAATATTTATATGTTTGGAGCTATTCTTTTTAAGAACTTGCAAAATAGTTTTGCTTCGCATCTCCACATGCAAGGCTTATAGAAAATTGGGCTTGATATGTATGCTTTTGTGTTAGGGAGATTTGGCCTATCATGTGGTGATTGACAATCTTTAAGATTGTGTCCGATGGCAACAAGCCTTTTGTTAAGCACCCATAAGTGAGTAAATGTTTGTCGTACAAGCCTTCGACATTCAGCAATCTTCCATGGCCTTTGCCTTCCATTTCATCCCTCGATGATAAGAGACAATAATTCCATTGCTTTGGCCTTTTCATGTTCCTCCAATGGTGATATGATTGCTATTATTCCATACAAGTATTGGGCCTTACTATTGCCCTTTTCGGCTACTCTTTTGAGGAGTTTGAGCCCTTCGATTTCATTTACATGTTATGATTGCATTATTATAAAATACTATTGTGAGCCCTTCGACTTCATTTGCGATGCCTTCTTCTGTCAAGGCATTTGTATTTTCCACTTCCATGCACCGTTGGTGGATATAACACTCTTTTGGGAGAAATGGTCTAAAACATAAATCATTTATGTTCAACCTTTGGTACACCAACTTATCATATGCAGTCTTGTCAAAGTCCTTGCAAGATTGTGCATCGTTGCTAAGGTCATTGATGGATGAAGCACCAACATTTGAGAGTATCTCAGTAAGCATGTCATGCGGTAATGATTGAATTGTTTTTTGGAGGGTATGCTTGGAGATTTTCTTGCTCAGTTTCAAGTGGTCCATTTTTTTAAACAAGTGTGTAGGATGAAAAGGTGTTGAAAACTTGTGGTTATGGTTGCACATTTTATAGGTGATGAACAGGTGTTTGGTCGGTTATATTGTGTATGATGAAGAGACGTGTTGTTTCATTTTGCGAACATATGTGCTGTTTCAGTCCTTGGGTGCCTTTTCGTATAATTAAGGATTAGATATTTAATTGATTATGTTTTTATTGAGTAATAATTTATGTAGTGATCCAAGATTATACAGTTATGTTTTTAATACGACTAACAATTCATGTACTCAACCAATCGTATAATTAAGGATTAGATATTTAATTGATTACGTTTTTATCGAGTAATAATTTATGTAGTGATCCAAGATTATACTGTTATGTTTTTAATACGACTAACAATTTATGCACTCAACCAAGTTATATATTATGAGTGTTTAAACACTTTAATTACTGTTAGTACACACTTTGTTAATCTATAGAAGACACTTTTGCAAAATTCAACTATATATAAAGCAACTGTTTCAGACACTAACAGTATCAAACAATACGATTAACAACTACTTTGTCCTATAAGAAGACATATCACAAGCTATGAAACTACTTCCTAGACATATAAGAAGACAACTATTTTGTGCATGCTAGCAATCTAACCTGTAAGCAACTGTCACATGTTAACAACTACTTTGTACATGTTATCTGTAAGTCAAGTTAAGCAGCTTTTGCATTTTGTAGTCTATTTGCATTTGTCAAAACAGTATCTTTCACCTGGTTGTGCGGATGCAACATTAAAGTAGCTGCAATTTGCATTCTGTACTTATTCATGATTTCTTTCTGCAAAGTCAAAAACAATAAGTGTATAAGTAGTAATTTGATAGTGCATGAAGAAGACATTATAGATGTTATAGTTGTTACCGGTCCCAGGTCAGAAACAAACGGTTGGCCATGATATAATTCCATATGTTTCATTGCAAAAATGGCACAATCTTTTGCATTCCTCATGTACTGCCTGTAGGTCTTTTTCCACAGCAAAGAAACAAATGTGGGTTGGTATCTTCCAATTTCAGATGCAAGGGGATGTTCCCAGGAGTCAAGCCATTTGCTGATGATTTGTCTCTGTTAAAAGTAAACGGTGTTATGTTTTCATAAGACACTTCGAATCGAAATGATAGACACTTTGAATTGAAATAATATACACTTTGAATTGAAATAATAGACACTTTCAATAAAAAGAATAGACACTTTGGATAAGACACTTTGAATTGAAAAATTACACTTTGAATTAAAATAATAGACACTTTGTATTGAAATAATGGACACTTTGTATTTAAATAATGGACACTTTGAATTGAAATAATAGACACTTTGAATGATTACCAGAAGAAAGGGAAACTGTTCATATTTTCCCATCTCCTCATCCCTGTTGTCCATGACCTCTATCTTCTTGCTTTCAGTGTTAATGCAGAACATGCTGAAGTGGACATCTTTAGGACATATGAAGAACAGCTGTTTCATAAAAACTTATTTTAGGGCCTGGCATACCATGAATAATTGTGTAGTACATGTGCAACCATGCAACAAGTTTTTCATAATAAGTGTGCACTTACAAGTTTGCAACCATGTAACATTTCTTTCGTGATGTGGTTGTATTGGAGCCACAAGTTGAGCATTTGGCATATGCTGTTCTCCTTATTAGCATTCTTCTTGACAACTTCAGGATCAAACTTATTGTTGACAATTATGTGGAAAATGCAGACATGTAACAAAGATTATTAAATAGATGTTAGACTTAAACAGAGTGAGTTTTTAAGATGTTACAGACAGGGTTTTACTTACAGATGCATGGCTGGGGAGGAAGCAACGCTCTGGAAACTCTTTGTTCAACTCTTTTTGGTTCAAAGTATAAGCATAGGCGGTTATTATAGAGTCAAAAACCAATTTTTCAGGTCTTAAACTGTGGAATTCATTCCTAAAGTTGAAGACATCTGGTGTGAATTTTGCCAGCAGCTCACTGCAATTGAAATATAAGCAGTAGACAGTTCTCAGTAAATTTGTAGTAATTGAAATAAATGATCATTGGCTAATAAATTTTTTTTGCTGCGACACTTACTTGAGTGCTTTTTTCGTGCTCCATGCATAGTCTACAACAATAGACTCTGTGCTTGTGAGGTATAAAGGGAGTGTTTTCTTGAACCGTTGGAGATATGGGGATTTCAAGAAAACTGATTTCTTCTTTGCTCTAGCTGGCCTATCAGCTTTCTCCTGACTTCCATCTATTCCCAAATTGAAAGAAGGTCCAGTTTCTAGATCAAAGTCTAGAACTGTTGGTATTGGACCTTCATCATCTGGCAAGTCAAGCACAAATGGTTGAGCAAGGTCTTCAAGCTCCTGATCATTATCATTTTGCTCATCAGGTGTGCAATAGACATTTTTAGATTACAGTGCAATCTGTGCCAGCCTTGCTTTCTCCATTGCATCCATCACTTGCTCAACTTGGAGAATGAATTTCTTATCCCATAGGCTGCTTTCAGCAGTGCCAGGATTGAGCTCATGCGACCTCTGTATCAGCTTTGCAAATGGAGTTGTAACAAGAAGGAACAGCTCACAAACTCTTGCAATTTCTTCTTCCATTCTTTTCATTGCAAGAGCTGCCTCTTGAACCTTATTATTTAACTGCTTCATTCTTGCTGTGAATGAGTTGTCAGAGTTAGCAGGCTATTGTTGCTCCTTGCTTTCAAAGTCAGCAGGCTGTTGTTGCTCCATGCTTTCAGGCTTACCTTCTGCTGGTTGCGCTTTGCTTTAAGGCTCTTCAGGCTGTTTTTCTTGAGTTTCTGCAGCAGTCTGGTCGACCTTCTTCTCTGGCTGCTCAGGGTGATCATGCTTTTTTGGTACTTTTGGAGCATCAACTTTTGGAGTATCATTAGAAGGAAGATTGGCTGATAGTATTTATCCTCTGCCAAATCCACCTTCACTTCTCTCTTCATTTAATATTCTGAGGACAATATCATTTGTCCAACCTGTGATTGATGGGAAAACTCTAGTTACAAGAGTTTTCCCCCTGAACATTATCCAATCAAGATAAAACTTCTGCACATTTACAACCAGATTAAGAAACATGAAGGTGACACTTCAAATATGAAGAGGAAATGCTGAGTTGTTAGTATGAAAGTTGTTGACAAATAAACATGACACATTTACCTGTAGGAAGTAGAGGCATGCACCAATGCATTGGTTGTTGACAGGGCCCTCTTTGTACTTGCTAATTTGGGTAGCAAGTGTGCTGAAGTTGTAGACACAGAAGTTCAGCTGATGGTATGCAGAAAGATCCTTCACTGCTTTATGAATCCTCCAATTGCAGCTGGATTTATTGGATGGTACAAGTAGCTTTGCGACTATGTAGATGACAAAGTGAAGCTTGAATTCTTGATCTGCATTTGATGAGTTAGTCACTATACTTGAAATTTGACTTGTCAATGGTCCATTTTCCTTCCCATGCTGCATTCTCCACTGTTGAGTTTCGGGTCATTTGCATGAGAATAAGGGTGTTCATCAACCACCTTTGGACCAATGGGAATCCCTAACACATTATGCACATCTTTAGCAGTTATCTTGATGCTTGAATGTTTGGATATGTGCAAGGTTGTGTCATCTGGGTTAAAATGCTCCACTAGCCACTGTACTAGGTTTGGGAAAAGCCTGGTGCATGTTATGTTGAATAGAGATCCAAATCCAAGCTCTTTGATTGCATTAACATGCTCTGTGCTAGTGGAGAGTAAATCCATTGTCTGCCTAACCTGTCCAGGGTTGCATCATGTTCTATACATTATGCTGTAATGAAATGTTACATTTCAGAAGTTAAAAAATTTTAATACAGTAATGATAGACATTTGATAGAGAGGCAATAGACATTTTATGTACAACAAGTAGACACATTTTCTAGTAAGGGAATGAACCAGTCGACAATTTTTCCGAAAATAAATGACAGAAAAGTAATGTAATATGAGACACTTTTCAAGTAAACACTTGATAGATAAATAATAGACAGATTATTGAGAAACAGTAGACACTTTTTCAGAAAAGAAATGAACCAGTAGACACTTTTCCAGAAAGAGTTCACAGATAACCAATAGACATTTGATAGAGTTCCAACAGACATATTATGTATAACAAGTAGACACATTTTCCAGTAAGGGAATGAACCAGTGGACAATTTTTTCGAAAATAAATGACCAGAAAAGTAATGTAATATGAGACACTTTTCAAGTAAACACTTGATAGATAAATAATAGACAGATTATTGAGAAACAGTAGACACTTTTTGAGAAAAAAAATGAACCAGTAGACACTTTTCTACAATGAGTTCACAGAGAACCAATAGACATTTGATAAAGTGCCAACAGACATATTATGTATAACAAGTAGACACATTTTCCAGTAAGGGAATGAACCAGTTCACAAATTTGCAGTAAATAATTGACCAAAAAAATTATGAAATAGAATATACTTTTCTAGTAAACACTTAATAGAGAAATAATGGACAGATTATTGAGAAACAGTACACACTTTTCTAGAAAAGAAATCAACCAGTAAAGAAATAACCAGTATAAAGAGTATATACAGAATCAATAGACAGAGTATACAGAAGCAGTACACACTTTTTGCATTAAAAAAATAAGCATAATGTGAAAATGCATTGTGAATAGTATATACCGCTTTGAGGTTGAAGGGCTGGCATTCTGTTTGCCTTCTTTTCTTACTGGGGGGTTAGGTTTCTTTACAGGGCTTGGCTCTTCCTTTTGTGCTTTCTTTGCTGGGGGGTTAGGTTTCTTTGCAGAGCCTGTGTGATGCTGTTTCTTATGCTTTGCGGCATCATTCTGCTTAGATTGAGGTGCTTGTGCAGTGTCTTGTCTTCTTCTGTAAATGATAGGCTTTGCTGGACTTGGCTATTGTCGAGTTGATGTCTGTTGCCTCGTGTTTTGTCTGTGTAAACAACCAAAAACAAAATGTTTTCATGCGCTACATAATGTCTCTACTACAAGAAACAAAAGTGTCTATATGAAACTTTATGATATGAAGGGTAGTATTCAAATATAAATATACATAAACATAAGGGATAAGATACACATTAGACTTTTCATGTTAAAAGAAAACAAAGTAGGTAACTTAACTGAGATTAAAATAGGGCAATGAAGAGGTTTCCCATATCTATTATGTTTGAAAACACTATTCCGAGTATCAAAAAAAATATACTGTCCCAATTTGTTACTGAAAGCAAAAGCAACATAACTGAAGTTTCAAAAAGCCTCCTGTGCTGTATCACGCTTAACCAAGAAACCACAATATTAGTAGCTCTAATGTGTTGCTCCAAACTATGCCGGTATCATTGCTCATATACAAACAAACAGCAAAGATGTAATGAGTTCTGACAAGCTAGTAATTCATCCTCCAATATTGCAACACATGCAACTGTGTTCAGTAGTTTTGTAAGCTGATTTCATTATATGCATGAAAAGTGTGTGCACTAGCTACACAACGTGTCTACATCAATAAGTAATAGTGTCTATTATGTGCTACATAATATGTCTACTACAAGAAGCCATAGTGTCTATATGATAGAAGAGTATATTTAGGTTGCTTACGAAGGGGAGTTTCGAATCTTGTTCAAGAACGGTGGCGGTTTAACGGTGAGTTTTATTTTTTGTCTGCACAGAGAACGAGAATACTCAGAAGAAATCTCAGATTGTACAGTAATATTTGTGTTTTACCTCTTTTGTTTTGGTTCAGTTTCAGAAGCATGTGTTGGATGTTGTTTTTGCTTGCTTGTCGCCGGTTTCTCTTGATCTCGCCTGAAATTGTCAGATTATAGGTTAGGTTTTGATTAAGTAAAATTGTCAGAAATGAATCGATAATGAGGTTCGAAGAGGAAACGTAGAGAAGTAGAAAAGGCTATCCGGTGCGTGGCCGGCGTTCCGATGTGTTGCCGGAACTTAAAACGCACTATAAAAAGCTAGAGAACGCCGGCGAGTTGCCGGAACTGAAAACGTACAATAAAAAGCTAGAGGACGGTGGTGAAATGTCCGAAGGTCTATCTTTCTTGCTGTTTCTCGGTAAAATCGTCGTAGTAGTCGTCTTCTGTAGCGGGAAGCGTGACGAGCTTTCGATTATCAGCCATGGCGGTTTTCAATTGCGGAAGAGAGAAGTGAACAGTTGCATGAGACGAGTTACGGGAAGTGTGTAGTTTGAATTCGCAGAGTTTTACGAAACAGTTTTCAAGCGTGGGTAAAATTGTAATTTCAGTTTCGAAGTAGGCCGGGTCGTGGGCTTGGGCGGCAGTGAATAGTATTGGGCTCCTATGTCTAATTAGACCTATGTCTATAATATAATATCTATATTTTGAGTACTGAAAAATATATTTTTTAATTTGATTATAAGTGAATTGTCTATTAGTAATTTCTGCGTAATATTATTTTATATTAATGGATATTTTAAATTTTTATCTATAAATATAAAGTAATTTTTTTATTATTTGATGGTAAATTAAAATTACTTAATATAATTTAATTAGCATTTCAAAAACTACTATTCAATATTGTCAAAAAAATGCAAAACATAATTTTTTAAACATAAAAAATACAATGGTGATATTAACCTAACTGAGTAGTTATAGGGTACACATGCAGCTCGCTTCTCCTCCTACTTCTGCATTATTTACAAAAATGTCACTGCATTGCGAATAACATATTTGTCTGAATGGAACATTACTATACAAAACAACATGTTTGTCTGAAAAGAACAGCACTTCATAAAACATCACATTTGTTTGAAGAAAATAATATTTTTTATTGAATTAAATAATATTATTTATAAGCAGTATTTCTTTTGAAATTAACAATATTTTATAAAACACCACATTTGTAAAAATGAAATAGTACTTCTTTCTGAACAGACCAACATCATTTACAAACAATACATATTATAAAATGAAATCATATTATAGAACAACATATTGATCTGAATGAAACAACATTTTTCATTGAATTAAACAACATTATTTATAAATAGTATTTCTTTTGAAATTAACAATATTTTACAAAATATTACATTTGTAAGAATGGAACAACACTTCTTACTAAAAGAAACAATATTTATTATTGAACAGAACAACACTTATCATGAACAATATATCTTACAAAATAAACAACATATTACAAAACAACACATTTGTATGAATAAAACAATATATATTACTAAATGGAACAATACTTATTACAAATTACACATCTTAAGAAATAAACAACATATTACAAAACAGCACATTTGTATGATTGAAAGTTGCAACAAAACTCATTACTAAATGAAACAACAATTATTATTAAACAAAACAACATTTATTACGAATAACACATATTAAGAAATGAACAATATAGTATAGAATAACACATTTATATAAATAAAACAACACTTATTGTGAACATCATATCTTACAAAATGAACAACATATTATAGAGTAACATATTTGTATGAATGAAATATCACTTATTACTAAATGGAACAGTACTACAGAATAAAACTATATTTGGCTATAAATAAAAGTTGAGTCATTCAGCATTACTATCAACGTACTTCTTCATCCAATTCTTATTGAATTGAATATCATAATTTACGAATAGCAATTCTTACAAAATAAACAGCATATTACAGAACAATACATTTATATAAATAGAACAACACTTTTTACTAAATAGAACACCATAATTTACAAATAACACATCTTATAAAATAAACACCATATTACATACTAGTACATCTGTTTGAACAAAATAACACTTTTTATTGAATAGAACACCATAATTTACGAATAGCACATCTTATAAAACAAATAGTATATTATAGAATTACTTTGTACGAATAGAATAACATTTTTTTACTGAACAGAATAACAATATTTATGAATAACACATTTGATAAAATGAATAATATATTACAGAATAATATATTTGTGTTAGTGAGATAACACTTATTATTTAAAGGAACAACATTATTTACAAAATAATATTTCTTACAAAGTGAATAACAAAAAAAAAAGTTAGGGAAGACCAAGTAAACAAAATTTTGAAAAAAAAAACAAAAAAAAAGGAAGGTAAAAGGAAACATATATATATATATATATATGTATAAGAAAAACACACCAACAAAATTAGCCAAAAATTCATTTGACAAAGCCTTCATGCTTTACTAGTTGAAGTGGATAAACCTATGAAAAAGATGTCTTCCAACAAATCCAATTTCTTGTTTTTTTGTTCCCAATGAAAATACCAAGTATCTAGTTTACCACCAAATAATACAAACCAGGAGATTACCAGAGCTAATGCCACCTCCATTGCAGCTCCAAGTTTGTGTGGTGATTACCAGAACTCCAATTCGACAAGAAACTTATGGAGGCTGGAAGCAAATTCTCAGTGGTACTTGCTTTTGAGGACTAGAATTGTTTCGCTAGATTTCCGAAAAAGAAGAAACAAAAGTGGAACAAAAAAAAAAAGAAAAAAAAAAGAAGGCTTGTGAGGCTAGGTAAATTAGGAGCTCTAAAGTGAATTTGAAAAGGAAGTGGAGTGAATGACAGAATTGTAAATAAGTTGAAAGTGATGATGTATTGCATATGGAGCTTTTTATCCTTTGGCTAACCTAAATATAAAAAATACCATATATGTTTTTTTATGCTTGGGATTGGAAAGGAAGCACAAGTGTTAGGTAGCAAAACGGGCCCGACAACCTTAATCAAGCAACCCTCAAATCACTGGTAAATGTTGGGTCAATTGTTTTTTGTTTTTTTTTTTTTTTACATGTTTATCATATTTTGAGTCTTTTAAACAACACATTAAACAGAACAATGGATCAACTTAGGGTACAAATACTTGAATTAAAAGCCAATTTATTTTAACTTTAGTCAACTTAATCTAAAATAATTCATTTTTATTTTTACATAATTTTTTCTCAGAACCAATTTCATTTTAGAGCCAGTTCATTTTAATTTAAGTTAACTTAATCTAAAATGGCTTATTTTTATTTTTACATAATTTTTGCCCATAACTTATTTCATTTGAATGCCAATATTATGCAAATAAAATAAACCATTTGAAAGTAAATTTTATAATTTTTCTATTTTTAGGTATTGAAAAAGAAAATTTTAAAAAAAATTAATAAGATTATAAAAATTTTATTTTCAATGGATTATTACACTTATACAATATTGACTTTTAAATAAAATTAGTTCCAAGTAAAAAAGATATAAAAATAAAAATAAGTCATTTTAAATTTAAAAAAATTAGCTAAAATTCCTAACAATCCTACAACAAGTAATACCCAAAAAACCTATCAAGAGATGAGTTTTGGAATATTTGGACATCTCCAATAAATAACAATTTCATATTGGCCTAACATGGTTTTTTTTTTTTTTTTTGTGAAAGCATCAACTGTAGTGTTTTCATTCTTGTGGATATATCGAACATGAAGCACTTGTCCCACCTCTTTGAGTGGTGGACAATTCAACAATAGAGACATTAGATCATTGAAGAATATTGAGATAACTCAAGACGTTGAATTATCACTCTCCAGTCTATCCCAATATAAATGAGAAAAGCGTTTAAGTAATGTGCAAGTTTGGCCCCTTTTAAGGCCCAAAGTTTGGTTGCCAAATTAATAATAGCTTTATCCCTATGGCAAACGCTGCCACAAACTCTCTCTTTTCATTTTGAAATACTTCTCGAGCCCTAGGCATGCCTTCTATGCCACATCTTTTGCATAGGAGATTTATTACCAATGACTGCATAGATAGATATAGCAAAGTAATGAGCAGATTTTAAAGTCAATTGACCATCTTTGCTATAATTCATAATATCACAATCCTATAGATGAACATAAGATAGAGAAACATTAGGATTTTGATATTTGATACCCTCTAGTAAAATGAAGGAGATGTTATCCTAGAGCCATTCGTCACTATAATACATATCCCTACTAATCGAGTATGTTCATTATCATTCAAGGGCCAGAGATTTTATTTCTTCACCAAGTTAGTTATCAAACCACCAATAAGCAGTCATACCATTAAATATAAGATAATTAGTTCATATTTACAAGCAACTAATTTGATTAACTGCTTTCCAAACTAGGGAAAAGGGAAGAGTTGTTGTTGACCTATCATACTTTATATTGATAATCGCAAAAGTATGTTTAGCATTATTGTGTTTTGTTCTTTGGGCTAATCGAATCATATGGGTTTTGTTCAAACAAGTGGCTTGTTTAATACCAAGCCCCTTTACCTTCTAGGAGAATACTAATCTCCAATTTGATGGCATGAATTTTCTAAATCAACAACACCAATTATCTAGTTCTATTTAATTTTACTGTGGAATTACCAAAATAAAAAAAATGATGCCTTATACAAGAACGAGAGGACCATATTACAACTTGATAAATTGGTCATAACCGCATTTTATGTGGTTCAAGTTATAATCGGGTTCTCTGGTATGTGGTGTGGTTGGGGTTTTATATTAGACAGATTGATCAATTATGCGGGGCGGTTTAAGTTTAAGATAAACCTGATCAAACCCGCATCGTAAACACCTATTTGTGTAAGTTATCCTTGTGAGTCCTAAGAATTACGGTTGTGCCACCGCATTTTTTGCTGCTCCTTGTCTTCTTTCTTGCTCTCACTCTGTACTCTCTCACACACACACATGCACTCTTTTCAATTCTCCTCTGCCTTGCTTCTAAACAGCCGGATCTACCATTACTTTCCATGGTCTACCTCCGGCATTACTCCGCTGTCTAGCTCCATCTTCTCTTCTTCACTCAACAAATAGAAAAGGTGCTGCGACTATGATTTTTCTCCTCTCTTCTCACTAAAGTGAAATACCAGCTCTACTCGTGCAGATGTGCTTATAAAATTTTGAAGGTCCCCACCCTGTAATCTAGCTCTTCCTTCATGGGATTTGGCCTCTTTGTAGAAGTTTTATTAATAATATTACAAATTATGAGCACTATTGTTTAAAAATGCTATATTTTATTTGATCAGTTTACCTTAATTAATTTACAGGTTCTTCTTGTTCTTCAATTCTCCCGCCCCTTGATTTTTTTCGTAGCTGCAGCTCAGTATATTAAAGTATACCTTTTGGGCGTCTGGCCAGTTGATTTTGGGATGTTTTTCATCTCCACCCCATCCCCTGCCATATGCCTTCACTCTCGGCGATCCCTGCTATAAGTGGTGATTGAAATTGTTGTTGGTGAATACTACAAAAAAAAAATGTTTGCCAGAGGTAGACGGCGGAGGGAATGAAACCAGTTGCCCAAATACTTGTTGTCTTTGCGAGATGAAAACAGAGAGAATCCAGAGGGAGGGGAGAAAGAAAAGTGTGAGAGAGAAGACACAAAGCGGCCAAAAATGCAAACCGGCACAACCGTAATTTTTAGGACTAAGTAGGATGACTTACACAAGACATGGCCTGCGCTGCGCTTTGAAAATAGGGCAAAAATTGTTGGCTTGAGTTGGCTGCAAGTGTAGGCCAACCAAATTGGCTCTGCAAGATTAGTCTTCACCCAGGTAGCTTCAACCTTTTAAAAAATGAGAGGCTAAAAATATATATTTTTATTAAAGTTAATTAATTTTAACTTAAGTTAATTGATATATTTTTATTTTTACATATTTTTTACTTGAAATTAATTTAATTTGAAAGTCAATATTATATAAATGCAATAATCCATTTGAAAGTAATTTTTCATGATATTATTAGATTTTTATAAATTTTTCTTTTTTAATGCGTTAAACTAAAAAATTCATAAAAATTTAATAAGATTATAAAAAAATTATATTTTCAATTGATTATTGTAGCTACATAATATTAGCTTTTAATTAAAACTAGTTCCAGGTAACAAAGACGTAAAAATAAAAATAAGTCATTTTGAAATCAATTAAATTAAAGGCTAATTCGTTTTTAACTTAAGTCAACTGACTTATTTTTACTTTTATATCTTTTTTGTCCAAAACTAATTTTATTTGAAAGTCAATATTATATAGATGAAATAATTCATTTGAAAGTAAATTTTCGTAATGTTGTTAATTTTTTATGAATT
Organism: Aquilaria sinensis; assembly: GCA_005392925.1. NCBI lineage: Eukaryota > Viridiplantae > Streptophyta > Magnoliopsida > Malvales > Thymelaeaceae > Aquilaria > Aquilaria sinensis. Next base: position 8,051 of record SMDT01000898.1, on the reverse strand, counting down.
TTAATTTATAAAAATTTAGTAAGATTAAAAAAACTATATTTTCAATGGATTATTGCAACTACATAATATTATTTTTTAATTATATAATGTTTTTAATTAAAATTGTAAATATTGGCTTTTGATTAAAATTAATTCCGACGAATAAAAATAAATTATTTTCAAATTAATTAACTTAAATTAAAATGAACTAGATGTAAGTTAAAACGATCTTTTTGTAAGCCTTTTTTAACCAATTCAAGTGACAAAAAAACATGCATTTTCCTGTGGTTAAGATTTTGATAACCATGTAAGGATGCCAACAGGCTAGGGTTTGGGGAGGGTAGAGTAATTCTCAAACCCCATCTACAATATAAAAACTCTATCTAAACCCTTCTCGTAACCTGCATTAGGTAGGATTTTTTCGCTTAAACCCTCCCTGCATTAGGGCGGGTAGGGCCCTGTATTGTACCCGTAATACCTACATAAATAATCACATAATATAAAATTGAAACTAAAGAAAGTATAACATATTTGAATATACAACATAATCGAAAAAAAATAGCTTAGTTATATGATTGTGAATTTTAGGATTTATTAGGTTAGAATTGTATCATATATTTAGGTTGTATAAGGCTGGAATTTAGTATGTATATATAATATATAAAATATTTTAAATACTTATATGTTATATATAATATGCGGGTAGGATATAGGCTAGGTTTGAAGAGGGTAGGTCCCCAAACCCATATCCTCTCATACTCAATGGGTATAAAAACAAAATATAACCAAACTTGGCCCAAACTCGTTTAATTGAAAAGAAAAAAAAACCTACCTATTCGATAGGGTATAATAGGGCACCTGCTGATAATGGTACAAATTAACATTCCTAGTCATGTTAGGTTCGCCATTGGTCTTTGCTTGTTGGATGGAGAATATTTCGTTGCATCTAAAATATATATTCTAGCTTAGTACCACAATTCCTCCTTCAATTACGGCCTTCCGATTACCGTCTTTCAGATCTTACATCTCACACCCACATTTGCTCATCCCATCATTTTATTTCGAAGCAAATAGAAAGTTAGCAAGCCAGGACTCAGTAATCTTAATCATGGAGTCATACCTTAAACGAGTTCGTCTTATTAAAGCTGTCCCGTGATTGAGAAAGTTGTATCCGTTAGGCGTTTGCAAAAGCTCATTCCATGCTTATATTGGGCCTTCTGTGGAAGAAAAAGAGACGATTGAGGAGTTTTTTTCATTATTCCTAAATAGGGATAGTTCTAGTCCTATTTACCTAACAGCCGAATTCAGCACTCAATTCATTCTAACTTAAGTCAATTGACTCCAAAATGACTTATTTTTTATTCTTACGTCTTTTTTACCTAGAACTAATTTTAATTAAAAGCTAATATTATATATCTGTAATAATATATTAAAAATATAATTTTTGTAATCTTACTAAATTTTTATAAATTTTTTTAGTTTAAGGCATTAAAAAAATTTATAAAAATTTAACAATATCATGAAAATTTACTTTCAAATGAATTATTGCATCTACATAATATTGAATTTCAAATGAAATTGGTTTCAGGTAAAAAATATATAAAAGTAAAAATAAGTTAGTTGACTTAAATTAAAATGAATTGACTCAATACACTTCCATTAACTATGGTTGCAAACAACCTAAGCCTTTTATCGAACAATTTGAGTTTGAGTTCGATTTTTTTATTATTGAGCTAAGCCTTGAGTTGAGCTTTGAGTTGCATTTTAAGTTCGAACTCTTAACAAGCTAAACTTCGAACCTACTACTGTTCTACTCAAACTTTTATTGAGCCTAATATTTTTTAAAATAAAAATAATATAATTTTTTATTTTTAATATACCTAAGGCCTAAAAAATTTAATTTTTATTTCTTAAATCGAGTTCGAACCTCGAAAAAAACTTCAAGCCTAATGAGCCACCTAGCCAAGTCCAAACCTTTTCAAGCAGAGCTTTGAGCCCTATTTTTGAGCATGTAGACTCAAACGTAAGCTTGAACGTAGCCAATTTTTAACAAGCTAAGCTTCAAGCTTGGGGTATTCAAATTTGGCTCGGCTCATCCCCACCTCTACCATTTACTGCAAAAGTTGTGAAAAATGCTAAAGAAAGCTTTGAGTTTTCTTTTGTTGGTATTTTGCAATTACCCATGAATCTAAGTTAATATTAAGGTTACAATTCCACCTTTGTTAAAATTGTTGGACAACAACTTTTAAAATCCTAATTTAAACTGTCTATTTTTTAATTGCTAATTGATATTTAAATATTTAATTTAGCATTTACAAGGAAGAAAAATTAATAATTTAAAATATTTAGTAACCATAAAAAAATAATGAATAGATTGAAATTATTTTCAAATAGCTACCAGATAGTTTAAATAAAAATTTTAGAAATTGTCGTTGTTGGATAATATTAAAAAAAGAAAAAGAAAAGTGTAAATGTTCAAAACTTAGATGTGAAACTGTACTTTTAACCTAACTTTAGTTGAACCTACTTTAACCATAAAGATGGAATGAAAGCTAAATCTGCTACGAATTTACTTGGTTCACATCCCTACTCATAAGGCAATACGTCATTGATAATCAACTATCTTTCCCCCAACTAGTTGTGCATAATTAATAATCCATCATGTTCCTATCAGCCAAGTGAGTTGATAAAGAGGAATATTACCTTGAACTTGGTGAAGGTTCAAGTGGTGACTGCACTATCCAGAAAAGATAAATCTAGAACTGATCCAATTGTAGCTCAAACTCTTCAAATTTTGTGCAGTAAGCATTTCATATTCAGCTTTCCAATAGTATCTTTTAATCCCTTGTACTTCTAACAAATTTTGAAAAGTACTTGCCTTTCTAAATAGATTAACAGCAAGTCAAGATTCGAGTGATGCCACACTTTTAAAAAAAATTAGGCAATTAAAAAGTGGTCAAATTACAGCTCAAACTTGTTGGGTTTGGTTATGTAGACACTTCACCCCTTAATCTTTTCTATAGTATATTCTTACATCTTTTACTCATAGTGATTATGAATATCAAATAAATAAATAAATTCTTAGTAGAAAAAAGAACAATTCATTATAGATGAAATTTAAATTACATCTATTACAATTTTTTATATTCCAACTTATTAATATTCCATGAGTGTTATGTGAGTGTTTATTTCTTACTTTAAACCTTTTTTTTGGAATATTTATAATATTCAAAATCTCATGTCTTAAAATACTTAAAAATAATTATTAAAATTTTTTGAAAAAATAATTTCTTATTTTCAAAAACAATTGATTCAAAAGCATTTATTAAAAGTTTTGCTTTGAAAATAATACTCTATATTCAATAGAGTTGCGTTAAAATAATATAAAATGTTTGTACAAAGACAAGAGAGAGAGAGAGAGAGAGAGGTGAGAGAGAGAGAGAGAGAGAGAGAGAGAGAGGGGGGTCCGAGAATAACATGTTTGACCTTTTGCTATAAACTTTGGAGCTTTAGTTAGCATTTTGTTTGCTTTTTCCCATTAGTGAGTCTAAACTAACTTTAGAGTTACCCATTCTAATATATAAGATCATATATAGTCTTACTTATTAGGAAAAAAGCTCAAGTATTAAGGACTATAACAATAAAAAAAATAAACTTGGGTACCCATTTGCTGGTGTAGCTAGTGAGCAGGGACATTTGTCCTAGCGCCGGCCAGGTCTAACCCTTCCCATTTCCACTACTAAAAAATGGCAATTTTCCAACGGTTATTTCCAACAGCCTCACATTGGAATTTCCCAGTTTCCAACGCGAAGCTGTTGGAAACCCAGCCGTTGGAAAATAGCGTGTTAGAAGTTTTAAAAGCAGTTGGAAATTCCAACGGCCCTGATGAGAGCAGTTGGAAATTCCAACGGTCAGCCGTTGAAGAATAAGCCATTAAAAATTTCCAACGGCTATAATTAATTTTTTTTCCTTGTTCCAACGGCTTAGGCAGTTGGAGAGATTTTCAACTGCTTTCCAACTTCCTAGGCCGTTGGAAACTTTGTAGAAGAAAATAAAAAAATATATATTTTATAAATTACTAAATTATATTTTATATTTTATAATATGACTAAAAAATTTAAAATAATTATATCTTATACTAATGTAACAAAATAACAAAATATTCAAAGGCAGGAGATCAAAAAATGGCAAATTTCAAAAATATGAAAATTACAAAAATTACATAAGTAACGAAAAATCAGAAAAATCATTCACAAATATCACATAAAAAAAAAAAAAAAATACAAGAAAAGCAAAGAATAGTAATCAGATCCGAATCTGGAGGAGCACCAGTGGATCGAATCCACGGAGTAGCAAGAGAGCGATGGAGCACCGGCGGATCTGGCGCGAGGTGCGCGACGGATCACCAGCGGATCTGGCGCGAGGTGAGGGTGAGCCTAGGGGGTCGGTCGGCGACGGAGAGCGAGAGTGAGCAGAGAGAGCGAGCGACGGAGCAGAGAGAATGAGCGATGAAGTAGAGAGCGCGACGGAGCAGAGAGAGCCTAGGCGGTCGGTCGGCGACGGAGAGGGAGAGCGAGCAGAGAGAGAAAGAGAGAGCGAGGAGGCGAGGAAACGGTTCGGCGAGGGATGAGACAGATGAGGGAGAGACATGTAAACGGCAGAGGCAGTGGAAGAGACTGTGGATTGACTAGGGCTAGGTTAAAGGGGAATATGTATATATAGGGGTTATGTGGACTGGGGGGAAAGAGAAGATTAGAGGGGGGAAGGGAGAGGCGGAGGATAATATATGGGACAGACAGTTAAGTTATACCTTAAGAGTAGAAAGGATATATGTTACCAGGAAGGGGATCTCATATAAGAGGGGGAAAGAGAGATTTATAATAGAGAGCAGAGAGATACATTAACAGATAGACAGACCAGAGAGCAGATTGAGCTTACATATGCTAAGAAGAAGGAAGATAGATAAGGAAGAAACTACTGAAAAAAAAGAACATATAGAATAGGATATGAAGAGCAGATTAGAATATATGTTACGAAGAAAAAAAAAAAATAAACATTAAAGAAAGAACATATGAGTTAAGTCCCTATAAATATAAAAAATAAAAACAAAAAAAAAAATAAAAAAAATAAAAAATAATAATAAAAATAATCAATGAATAATAAGTAATTTAATAATAATTCCAAAAAAATAATAAAATAATAATAATATATAATAATAATATATTTGTATGGCATATACATCATATATCATATACTATGTATATGTTATTATGATATGTTTAAAATATGATATGTATTATAGTATGTACAAAAATATACTAAGTATAAATATAATAATAATGTGTAAGATATATATACGTATTAATATATATGTATTATGGTAAATATATATAAATATCAATATCAATGCAATATAAATATGCATGCACATTTATATATTTGTATTTTTCCAACTGCCTAGGCAGTTGGAAAAATAAAAACATTTTAACTTACATATTTTCCAACGGCCTAGGCAGTTGGAAAAAAAAAAAAACCAACTGCCTAAGCAGTTGGAAAAATTTCCAACGGCCTAGGCAGTTGGAAAAATAAAAATAGTTTCCATAGGCTGAGAAGCACAGTTCCAACTTAAATATTTTCTAACGGTTTAGGCCATTGAAAAAGGTACCCATTGGAAATTTTTCAACACTTCTAACGCGTCTCTAAGCAGTTGGAGAGATTTTTTTTCACAAGGATCAATTTTTTTCTGCAGTTTCCAATGGCCTAGAACGTTGGAAATTTCCAACAGCCAAGCCGTTGGAAAATTGCCCGTTGGTAAAAAGAGTTTTTTTAGTAGTGTTCCCAGTTGTTACAAAATGTTATTAGTTTGAGTCAGTTACTTTTGAGGTCTAGAATAAGGTAACATTTTCTTTCTTAAATGATACTTTCACCTTCATATTGTTTGTTTCATTTCAGTTTTTTTACTTAAATTTATTTTATCATTATTTAGAAACTACAAGAATCATAATTTTAAATATATTTTTTTTATTTTCTTATCAAATAATAATATAAATAAATTGGGTTAATTACAATTTGCCCATAGGTAAAATTATACTTTGCCCCTCATATTTTAGAAATATACACTTTACCTTATTTTTTTAATATAGTCCGATAACAACTTCTAAAATTTTAATTTTAACATTATGATAGCTATTTTTTGGTAATTTTAATTTGAATGATATTTTTTTACAGTTAATAGATAATTTAAATTATCAATTTTTATTTTTGTAATTGGAAAATAATATTTTTATTTTTTTCAATTAATTGTGTGTGTAAATATAAATTGAAATTATTTGAAAATGAGTGCCGTATAGTCTAAAGTAAGATTTTAGAAATTGTTGTTAGATTGTATTAAAAAAGAAGGGGCAAAATATATATTTTTAAAATAGAACGACAAAATATAATTTAACCTAAATTTTAGAGGATAAATTGTAATTATCTCACATAAATTTAAGTCAAAGTTAAGTCAAAAAACTAAAATGTGACAAACAATATGAGGCAAAAGGAGTATAAGATATATCCTTCAAAACTCTATGCACTTGTATACCTAATCCTGAGTACCCAAAAGAAAATAATAATAATAATATAGATTTGGGATCAAATCAAACGATCGTAGGCGAAACGGTTTTCCGTTTGTTCCCGTAACACCATATCACGTTGCTCGGGCTCGGGAGGAGGAGGAAGCAATAAGTCTACCCATCACCGACTCCAAGAAGAGAGCCACACCCACAGACTTCAAAATCCAAAACCCTAATGTCAGTTGGACCACCCAATTCCAAAGAAACCGAAAGAGTAATAACCTTAAAATTCCCACGTCCACTGAGGAATCTGACCGAAACAGCTGTGATTAGGTGAAGCGTATGTGTCAAGCGATCTGTACGGTGTTTTGATTTTGTTTTTGCAGTTTAAGATGATCTTGACGTTTGAATTCGGTTTCCCGCCGTCAATTGTTTTCTGGGTCATTTTCTATGCACGCACCTAGCTAGGTCTTGGTGTTTGCTTAATTATAATTTATGTACGGTAGCAGTCATTACCAGGTATCCATGCCACCCGAAACATAATTTGCCATTTCTTGATGCATTCTTTGCCCTGTCACAACAAGATTATATTCTTTGCCAAATGTAAGTTGCGTCCCCCAAAATTCTTCTCGTATGAGCAAGTACTATTTAGTATTTTTACTCATATTTGGTCAAATGATCTTATTCATTTTGTTATGTATCCTGAAATTGCAGTTAGTAATTTCCTCAAAATTAGTTGTGGGACTTCTATATAAGGATTTTCTTCCCTAAAATCTTTCTGATTCCGATTTCACTTGGCCAAATACATGCTGCTCGAACTGTGGCCCTCTCACCTGAAGTGACATGCATGCAACCCACCTAAGTGCAATAGCACTAGTAAAAACTAGTTAGTTAGAAATAGGCAACTTGGTGATAGCCTAAAATTGTCACTAAATAGTCATCACAACTAATGCCTAAAAATTTTAGTCAAACTATTGCTAAATTTCTACCACGGTTTGCTATCTCTAATCATCTTGAATATTGATGATAAACCCTCGCTAAAAGCAGCAACGCCCACACCATTGCAAAAATGGACTACCAGCTTGGCCCTAAAATTAGACTTTTCTAATGACACCCATACTTGTCGCTACGTGGCCAATCAAGCAACGGCCTTGTTATTGCTTAGTATTGGTCAACATCTAACAACGGCCTAGTCGTTACTAAAACTAGCTTAGACCTATGTTGTATTGGCAACTAGTGATGACATGGTTATCGCTAAGGCTAATGACAGCTTAGCGTATCACAATGTTAGGCAAGCAACTAGTGACAGACTAGGTCGCCACTGGTTAAGGACTAGCTGCTATCAAGTAACTAAGCCCAACATGGCAACATGCAAGCTTGTTGCTAGTTTTTGGCTAGCTTTAAGTCGTCGCTAGATGTTTGCCCAATACTAAACAACGAGGCCATTGCTAAAAGCCCATCCTACTCCATTTAAATTGGCATGCCCCCATTTCATGACCTTCATTTCGCACCCAAAAC